>JACXGI010003698.1:26411-51937 GCA_016801175.1 Esox masquinongy
CATGCTTCCTGCTGCTGACCAACTTTATGGAGATGCAGATTTCATTTTCCAACAGGACTTGGCACCTGCACACAGTGCCAAAGCTACCAGTACCTGGTTTAAGGACCATGGTATCCCTGTTCTTAATTGGCCAGCAAACTCGCCTGACCTTAACCCTATAGAAAATCTATGGGGTATTGTGAAGAGCAAGATGCGATACACCAGACCCAACAATGCAGAAGAGCTGAAGGCCACTATCAGAGCAACCTGGGCTCTCATAACACCTGAGCAGTGCCACAGACTGATCGACTCCATGCCACGCGCATTGCTGCAGTAATTCAGGCAAAAGGAGCCCTAACTAAGTATTGAGTGCTGTACATGCTCATACTTTTCATATTCATACTTTTCAGTTGGCCAACATTTCTAAAAATCCTTTTTTTGTATTGGTCTTAAGTAATATTCTAATTTTCGGAGATACTGAATTAGGGACTTTCATTAGTTGTCAGTTATAATCATCAAAATTAAAAGGAATAAACACTTGAAATATATCAGTCTGTGTGGAATGAATGCATACATTATACAGGTTTCACTTTTTGAATGGAATTACTGAAATAAATCAAGTTTTTGATGATATTCTAATTTTATGACCAGCACCTGTACATACTGTAGAGGTATTTTCATAAAATGCTTCTGTACTCACACAATCACACACTTGTTAAAACATTTAAACAGGTCAAATGGGCCACATTACTTTTTTCTGAACAATTTGTTTGTCTTTGATTTTTCCACATTTAATTGTTAAGAAAGAGAGGCTGACGAACAATAAGGTACACAGTTTGGATTTCTCTGTGTGTGAAGATCAACAGCTGTGCTCTGTCTTTCTCCTTACTGTACTCTTGAGACCAATGAGCAACAGTAGTATTTCACGTGGATAACAAACCTATCTGTGGCTTGTCTTTGAAGCCCTTGAGAAGATGAGAAGATTGATTGTTTCCCTGAGCTCAGAAAACAGGGAGTTGTTGACTAAGATTTCAAAGAGCTCAGAGATCAAATAATTGTTTTCATGGCTCAATTATTTTAATGATGCTTCTAGAACTTGCACCACCAATGTTTAATGAAGGTAACTTGTAGGGCGGATCCCAGAGGGTTGTGAAACAATTGTGGAAGATACAGGAAGGATCCACCCAGAGATTAGCATAATGGGAAAGCCTAAAATCATTTTATAACCATACTGTATAGAAATGTGTGTCTAAGGTTTGGAAGTTGGTTGCTCTGCAGACCAACAAGGATTGGTTGCTCTGCAGCCCAGCATGGCATTGTGACGTCATTAAAATCTACTATTGAATTCACAAACTCCTGAGTAGTAGGGAATTTTTCCACGACAGTACAAGGGGCATGTATGAGTATACCATATAAAGATGGTAGATGTATGCGCTCTTGTGAGTCTATGGTGGTATTACCTGCTCCAGCAGGCTGTATAACACAGAAAGCCCTGCTTTTGTTATTTTATGTAGTTGTTCGTTATGAACCATTGCTAATCTACATACCAAAACCAAATAGAGGTTGTGTGACTTCTTTGTTTTTATTTAAATAGCAGACAGGCATACCTAAAAACATATTTTTCTTCTTTCAGAAAAACAAAATACTTGTGCAGCACCCTTGTGAAAAAGAATTTGAGTCAAAAGATAAAATATACCCCTCTAAAATGATGCAGAGATTAGACTCGGTGGTCTTGGATCTTGATTGCAGCCAACTTTATAATAGTCAAGTGGACAATTTGCATACAACATTGTTCACGATAATTTGATAACTTGTATTCTGAAGCTTGGATCATTACCTTTGAGGCTGTAAATGTGTTTGAAACTATGATTTCAAATCATTAAAAGCAACTGGTAAACATCTCTGGCAGGTATCGTTGTTATCACCTATACTCGCTACATAACCTCTGGGTGAGAGCATGAGCTCCACTGAACACATACACATTCATACTATGCCAACTGCTGTCTGACCTCCAAACTTGCAGTTTGGACAGTATGTGTTTAGTTTCCCAAATTTTCTAATCTCCCAACTTGTGTTTCTGTAAATGTGTGAAAAGGCTAATGTAATAATTAATGTTAATGTTCTCCAAATATTTTTTTAAGGCAACAAGATATAAAATTGGTTTGATGCAAGCACCGTTTTTATAGTAATAACGAGCCGCCATAAAATATACTGTACTTCAAAGAGATACAACATTAAATAAGGAAGGTGTGCATTCAATCGGTTCTTCTCTCCAACTCAAGGACAGCTGGTTTAGTAGCAGGTTTGGGGAGTAATTACATGTAAGGATGACAAAAAACAGTAACTGTAATCCGTCACATTACAAGCAAAATATTATTATCGGTTTGCAGATACTTTTGAAAATATTTATGATTACTGTTTGGATTACTATTAAATTAAAAAATAACTGCGCTGACTCCTTGCAAGTTGCATATTTTTATTTTATCGTCAATCGCGCCCCTTTGGGCGCGTCAATTGAAAACATTTTTATTCACTGCTCCGTAACCGTAGAAGTTAGATGCTTCATTCTTCTTCCACGTTAATAGGGTTATTTTTCTGCAAATAACAACGTCTCATTTGTGTACTTTCGTCAACCAGAAGCCACACAATCGCGATCAGAAAACTTCTATTTGAGGCGTCCAGGTCACACATTTTTATTTATTGCTCCAGAACTGTAGAAGTTAGAGGCTTCATTTCTTTTCTATGGGAACAACGACATTCCGCTGCAAATAACAACGTCTCGTTTGTGTACTTTCGTCAACCAGAAGCCCCACAATAGCGATCACAAAACCTCTATTTGACGCGCGCGTCCAGGTCACAGATTTTTATTTATTGCTCCAGAACTGTAGAAGTTAGATGCTTCATTTCTTTTCTACGGGAACAACGACATTCCGCTGCAAATAACAACGTCTCGTTTGTGTACTTTTGTAAACCAGAAGCCCCGCAATCGTGATCACAAATATTGATCACCTATAGTCCTTCAGGATTTCAGCAGCAGTCCTGACTAATTATACTTGATATTTTTCTGTTGTTTAGAAGTCTAAAATACATAAACCAATCCAATGCGAAGTCTATCAATGTCACCCCCCTCCCCAAAAGAGAGAGAAAGAGCAAGCGAGCGCGCCAGGGGTAGAGGCGCGTGTCGCACTTACCATGCTCCCAATATAGTCTTTATGCACCTGGATTGCATTGAAGACGCATTCAGTTGCTACAAGCAATTGTTTTGAGAAAAAAGAAATGGCCAAACGGTGAAAGAAGTGGAATAAATGAATATGGAGAGCGAGGATAGTGAAAATGGGTCTGAACATTCAGACGATGAAAAGTATCATGACGGAATCGACCTATATGTAAAATAGGGTAAGTGTAGCCTAAATGCTATTCTATGATAATGTTTATTATTATTTTGCATTGTTTTAGTGGAATTACTAGGTAAATATGATAACTTGATATAACGGTATGGTAGCCAGTGGTCAAATGTGCGCCTATGCTGTGTTGTGTAGAGTGTCACTGTGAATATAACCATCCAAAGGAAGACTGGACACATCCCTGTTCTAATCTCCACCTCTTTCAGAAATGGCATATGTAGGGAATTCCAAAGGAAATAAAGGCACCCCCTATTCAAGACACCCCGTAAATTTTAAAAAAAAATCCTCAGTTCAAAAATGAAGGGACTGCCATCTAGTGGTGGCTTTTGGAGGTACAATATGACAGAATAAGTTCAATGACCCCATATGGGCATTTTCAATGATTTTCAGAATGTTTGAGAAAAAAATGGATGTGGACAAGAGTAAAAAAAAATGCCGGGTTCATTTTATTATTTTAGAAATTCAAAACCATTCAACTTGTACTTATTCTGAACCCCTGGGGGTATCCAAATGTAATATAAAACAGGCTACCTATTATATTTTACTATTTTATTTCAATTTATAACCAAAATATGTTCACATGTGATTTTACATTTTTCTGACTATTTCACATTATTACTCATGTAAGTGTCTCAAAAAAATTGTTTTCAATACATCCTCCATGTAGCTGAGGGTCTGCAGAATCCCAGAATACAAAGCAATTCCTTCTAGTATAAAAGATGACCATTTTAGAAGCCAAAATGTCAAGGTAGTGACAGGCGGACTTTAAAACCCTAGCCCTTTATTAATTAAAAACAGTGTTATTCAAACACAAAAGTTGTGTGCCAAAGTTGTGCATGATCAGCATGTGCGCAAAGGTGGCCATGCGTAACCAGATTAGTGACCGAAGTACTTGTTTAATTATCTCTGGTTTTGGATGGTAAAAATGATAGTTCCCAGAGTTTTTTAACTCCAGTTCTATGAGTGGTGTGAAGCTCTGCTCCTAGGTGTTTACCCTTGCTGCATTAAGGGCAGCCAGCCTGAGAATTTGAATGTACGCATTCAGCCAATGAGAGTGCAGCTGCGTATATGAGGAGAGCAATGGCGCCTTCCATTTGTACTCGGAGGTCGGAATTTTTGAGTTCCAAGTCGGAAGTTTCAACTGGAACGCCCCCTCAAGTTGGAATTCCAACTCGGAAAGTTGGAGCAAACCCACTAGCCCCGAGTTCGTAATACAAGATGGCAGCACCATATGCCATTTAGCAGACTAGTGTTATAAATTATATAGGAAAATTAAGTTTATAGTTATGTTACAATATTCTGAAGAGCACTTGTCTGTCCAGGTTACAGGTTAGGTTACCGGCTATGGAATGGCCGATTAAAGTGGTCAAAAATGTTTCTACACAATGAAATACAATGAAAAACATTGTATATATTCTGAAAGGGCAAGCACAACAAAGGCTTTAAAGGGGGCATCCATCTTGTTTTCCGACTTGGACTTTTGGTACGCGATCAACTTGGGTTAACTCGGGTGTGATGTCATTCCCAGTTCCAAGTTCTGACTTCCGAGGTAAATGGAACGTGGCACAATCCCACCGATCGTCCTCCCAAACCACATGCATCTCCAGCGGTCTGCTCAGGGGCTAAAGCCCTATGGGGCTCTGCTCCACTAAGAACTGGAGTTACAAAACTCTGGTAACTATTGTTCTATATCCGCCCCATAGGGGGAGCTCTGCTCAAAGTGGTTTAGGGTGGAGCTACACGCTGCCAAGATGTACTCCCTGACAGACCCAGACATACACACAGGCATTCAGGTCAAGTCCGGCTAACACCAAGCATGGTCGTATCCCACTTAAAAATTGCACAGAACTATGGAATTATTCATGTTCACAGCGCCACCACACCTATCAACAGACAAGCGGGCAGCCTTGCATGAACGCTGTAATCGACTAAAAGCACAAACAAACAATTCACATGAATATTCACCTCAACAAAGTGATCATTAGGAAAAAACGAGGTATCCCATCAAAGTATCATACGTCACCTATCTCACCTCTCAACCCCTGCCCATGGCAACACCAAGTACAGACTGGGCGAGAGAATCCGAGGACATGTCCACAAGGTAGTATTGGCTAAAAGGGGAAGGTGTCGACCAAGACGCCACCTCATAAATATCCTCTACCCCCTCTATACCTCTAAAAAGAGCAGCAGAACCAGCCATGTCACGAGTAGAATGTTCTCTGACTCCAAAAGTCAAAGGACATCCCTTCACTTCATAAGCCAGCTAGATCACCTCCTTAAACCAATGAGCCAACCGATGTTTAGACAGTGCCTTACCCAATTCCAAAGCACTGTAACACACCAACAGCTGAGGTGTCACTCAACTCTCCACCGTGCGTGCCACGTAGCATGCCAAGGCATGCAGCGGGTATTACCGATGGTGACACTCCTCTCTCTCCCACAAAGGGAAGAGGAGAGAAAGCCCACAACTTGCTGTGACCTGAAGGAGCTCTTCACAATCTTTGGCAAGAAACCTGTATTGGGACGTAACAAGGCCCTGCTCAAATCTCCAGAGATAGAGACAGTCCACGCACGTTGGCAGAGCACACAGATCAATCACTCACTCACTTAGCTGATGACGGCGTAAGTAGGACAGACGTTTTCGGAACAACATTTATAACAAGATCTTATTAATCGTCTCGAAAAGGTGCTGCACACAGCTCATTGAGCACTAAAGACAAATCCAATTGGGCAACTCTGGCTTGCCCACAGGTCTCAGCCGACAAGGTTCTGAGAGGAAAACGCCTAACCATTACAAGCCGAAATCACTGACGCATACCTTTTATAGTGCCATGTGTTCTCCCTGTCAAATGGACTGATGGTGAACTGAATGTCCTTGGTATGAATATACCAAAAAAGTTTACAGATCTTGCGTCTAGTAACTTTGATAGGAAAAATGACAAAGTAAATAGGATACTGAAGCTTTGGAAAGGACTGCATCTATCTATGTATGTTAAAGTGATCCAGCAATCCAAGATGGCGCCAGTGTTGGTTGGCAAGCCGTCACATCAAATTTCTTTGTATGTTCGTGTTGTTCGTCTACCTGTTTGCCTAAGTTGCCTCACTCGTAGTATATGAACGTCAAGCTCTCCTCAACATTCGGGTTGCTGCTGCTGATCTATGCAGTCAGAGTCCAGGAGGACAGAAGTTTTCTCAGCCTATTTCTGTTTTGATACCGGCGAGTCTGTGCCAGCTTCCCAACTGCACCTCTCACAAGAGGAAACGTTGCAGAAAACGAGGTAAACGAGGAGACATATTGGCTAGGATTAAACAAACCTCTTGGCCAAGGGGTTTGGTGTTTGCTGGAGGACGTCCCTGCCGCAACCCATTCGTCTCTCTGAGATACGCCTGCCTTGTTCCTATTCTTGCGGATCTGTACTTGCCGGTTGGACCTCCAGTTCCTAAGGGAGGAATCAACTGCTGGAACTTACGGTTGTTGGGTTACAATCCCATGCCGATGAATCCTGGCGATCATGTTTCATGCCATTTGCCGGAACCCATCTCCGATAAAATGGCCTTGGTAAATGCAAGGTCTATTTCAAACAAAACATTTATCTTGAATCATTTATCCCGTGAATTAGATTTCTAGTGTGTGTCTGAGACATGGCTCAATGTTGATGAGTTAAGCTCTCTTTCTGAACTTTCTCCCAGTGACTGACTTTTTTTAGTTCCTCCAGAATCACCAGTCGTGGTGTAGGATTAGCTGTAATTTTTTAAAATCATTTTAAGTGCTGTACTCTGCCAGTTGAAACATACCAAAGTTTTGAAGTACAGCTGATCAAGGTTGAATTGTCCTGTCCAATGCTATGTGCAATTGTAAAGAGACCTCCTAAATACAATAAGGATTTTATGTTTTATTGTACCTACGTCTGATAATCTTCTGATTACTGGCGATTTTATCATTCATGTTTGCTGTCCATTGAAGCCTATGGTTAGAGTGTTTTTATAACTTGTTGACTCATTTAATCTCACTCAGTCTGTTATGGAACCTACTCACCATGCGGTCATACACTAGATCTTGTTTTATCATTTGGATTTCCAATTTACAATAGATGACATTTGTTTGTCTCATCATAGACCTGTTGTTTTTAATGTCACTCTTCCTTTTTTACTCCCAAAACATAAACTGTCAGGCAATTTCTCTCGCTCTATTAACGCTTCCACTGCCAAGCTTTTCTCATATGTCTACAAGGCTTCTCCTCTCACCAGCAGTTTTGAGGCTCCCTCCTCGAGCCTTAGCACAGAGGGTTTTAGTCACTATGTTTCATTCCACTTGCTCTGACATCCTGGATTATGTTGCTCCTTTCACAAAGAGGGGAGCGAAAGCTAGAGCTCAGCCTTGGCTGAATTATGCCGCCCATACTCTCAGACAGGCAGACAGGAGTGCAGAAAATTAGAGAGAAAATGGAAAAAGGAGAAGTTGCATGTGTCATATGAAATTCTGAGAGTTTGTTTAATTCAACATTAGCTCTGTTAAAACAGCAAAAGCAAAATATTTCTCTGACAATCATAAAGTCTTGTTCAGTAAGATAAACAAAGATTTACACCCGGTTGCTACTGCCTATCCTGATCTGACTCCTGAAACTTGTGAAGATTTCCTGACCTTCTTCAATGGCAAGATTGATGCCATAAGATCTTGCATCTTATCTCTAGATCACGACCCCTCTGATTTAGCCATATATTCTGCTCTTTTTCACCATTTTGAATCTCTTGATCTCTTTAACATGTGATAGACATAGTGTCACACAAAGCCTACTACCTGCCCACAGGATATTGTTCCCTCACACCTTTTTAAAGAAGTGCTGGACACTATTGGTCTCAGTTTATTGTCCATAATATATAGCTGCCTCAACAATGGCACTGTCCCATCCTGTTTTAAACATGCAGTGGTCCAGCCCCTTATTAAAAAGCCCTAATCTAGACTTAACTGTTCTTTATACTTTCCATCCTATTTTAAAATTGCCATTCCTATCACAAGTTCTGGAGAAAGTTGTTTTTTCCCAACTTTTCTTTTTTAAAAAAAATGAAAAAAGTATTCTGGATGAATTTCAGTAAGGTTTTAGGTCACGACATAGTACTGACACAGCTCTTCTAAATGATTTATTGTTGTTTTGGGACAATGGAAATTGCGGTATTTTAATTCTGCTTGATCTCAGTGCTGCGCTCAGTATAGTGAGATTTAGACAGTCAGCACTGTTCAGACTGTCACAAAGAAATTGAATCAGTGGATCATCTGGTACTGTCCATTGGTGCCAGTTTTCTGGAATCAAGTAAAGTTTATGGTTAGGATAAAGGTTAAGGTTAGAGTAAGGTTTAGGGTTAGTAGATAAAAGATTACCTAAAATGTTACTGATAATTCATAGATGATCCGTAGAGCATCTACAGAAACACTTTTGAAACTCTCAAAATAAAGTGCTACCAAAGCTTTTACTAATCTTATCAATAAAATAAAAAAAATAATGGTTTCAATATCTTCCCACAGCCCATCATCCCTAATGGCCATGCATAGAAAAGGCTAACAAAACAGTTCAAAAGGTCATATGTTTTTGTTTCCATCTGTGTTTGTTTAGTCTAACCTCAATGCAGATGAGCCAGAATGAGGACAGATGAGAAAAGCCCAGTCATTGCCACAACTGGCCAGGGGGAACTTGTAGGAAAGAGGATAATTTAGGTGAACAAGACCCAGAGAAACTCATAGCTACTGTAATTGAGCAACAGCAGTGTCTGCTTTGGCAGATAGTGGGTGCAAGCTACATACATTTTTTCTATTTATATTGTTTCTGTCTTAAAATTAATAACTTACATGAAAAAATTGTTTTAAAAATAATCCTGACACTAATTATTATTTTTCACCCATCAAAATTGAAAAAAATTGCACCAATAAAAAGATTGAATATTCTCCCGATGGTCTAATATCTCAATCTTCATCTTGGATATACCTAATTACTGAGGGCCGTTTCTTTGTACTTAACTATTTTCCACATTGTACAATAGTAGTAATAGGAACACATGTTAATGGAAATGCATTCCAAGTGACTACTTCATGAAACTGGTTGAGAGAATACCAACAGAATGCAAAGCTGTCATCAAGCCAAAGGGTGGCTATTTTGAAGAATCTAAAATATAAATGTGACAGGACCCGAGGCGAAGAGCAATAGTAAATAAACATTGGTTTCAAAATACCACAAAACAAAGTTGAGAACATAACCACAAACTAAAGGGCACGAAGCACAATGATCCACATCAAGAAGGGAAAATGACAACTTAAATAGGAGCCTCAATTAGAGGCAATGCCGAGCAGCTGCCTGTAATTGGGGACCAATAAAATTGAACATAGAGATGCCTAGAGGGCATCCCTGCAGTCAGGCCCTGACAGTTACTACATGATTTAATTGGTGTTATTTCATTGTTTAGTAAATCGCTTGGTTCACTAACTATTTCTCGGATAGGCTTGCTGCCTAGACCAGTGCCTGTCTCCATGGGTGTGCCACAGAGTTTGATTCTCGGGCCGACACTTTTCTCTGTATATATCAATGATGTCGCTATTGCTGCTGGTGACTCTCTAATTCACCTCTATGCAGATTACACCATTCTGTACACATCTGGCCCTGCATGGAACACTGTGTTAACTAACGACACCATTCTGTATACAGTGGATATAAAAAGTCTACACACCCCTGTGAAAATGCCAGGTTTTTGTGATGTAAAAGAATGAGACAAAGATACATCATGTCAGAACTTTTTCCACTTTTAATGTGACCTATAATGTGAACAATTCAATTGAAAAACAAACTGAAATCTTCGAGGGGGAAAAATGAAAAATAAAAACCTTACAATAACCTGGTTATTGTAAGGTTTAAAGAAAGCTTTATTTACTGGAAACATTATATGACATAATGAACTGTGACAAGCAACAACATTTATCTCATTTGACCGATGTTGTTCCATGATGGCCTTCAGCTGCAGAAGAGAGGCTAATTTGTGCACATCATTGTGACGCCAGACGTGGAGATGGCCCAAAGACGGCCCAGGTCGTAGGTCACATGCTTTATTTTTAAGCACATTGGGATTTGGGTCCATCTTGTGCCTTCAGGTTTACTGGCTGAGATGCCGTCTCTGTTGGCATACTTAGTGGGTTTTACATGTTTACAGCTCACACATTTAACTAATTCATTTTTTTACTTTCATATTTGTCATTTACGTTTTAGCAACGATTGTGCCTTTTCCTGAACAACTTACATATATTCATTGCATACCATACGTTTATATGCCTATGTAGATATTTCACTGAATATTTTGTCAGCCATTTCCAGATACAATATTAATTTACAACATTAACAATGTCTGCACTGTATATCTGATCAATTAAATGTTATTTTAATGGACAAAAATGCTTTTGTTTAGAAATATAGGACATTTCTAAGTAACCCCAAACTTTTGAATAGTAGTATACAGTATATATACAGTTGTGCTCAAAAGTTTGCATACCCTAGGAGAATTGGTAATATACAGTGGATATAAAAAGTCTACACACCCCTGTTAAAATGCCAGGTTCTTGTGATGTAAAAGAATGAGACAAAGATAAATCATGTCAGAACTTTTTCCAACTTTAATGTGACCTATAATGTGAACAATTCAATTGAAAAACAAACTGAAATCTTTGAGGGGGGAAAAATAAAAAATAAAAAACTCACAATAACCTGGTTGCATAAGTGTGCACACCCTTAAACTAATACTTTGTTTAAGCACCTTTTGATTTTATTACAGCACTCAGTCTTTTTGGGTAGGAGTCTATTAGCATGGCACGTCTTGACGTGGCAATATTTGCCCACTCTTCTTTGCAAAAGCGCTCCAAATCTGTCAGATTGCGAGGACATCTCCTGTGCACAGCCCTCTTCAGATCACCCCACAGATGTTCAATTGGATTTAGGTCTGGGCTCCTGCTGGGCCATTCCAAAACGTTAATCTTCTTGTGGTGAAGCCATGCTTTTGCGGATTTGGATGTGTGCTTTGGGTCGTTGTCGTGCTGAAAGGTGAACTTCCTCTTCATCTTTCTAACGGACGCCTGAAGGTTTTGTGCCAAAATTGCCTGGTATTTGGAACTGTTCATAATTCCCTCCACCCTGACTAAGGCCCCGGTTCCAGCTGAAGAAAAACAGCCCCAAAGCATGATGCTGCCACCACCATGCTTTACTGTGGGTATGGTGTTCTTTGGGTGATGTGCAGTGTTGCTTTTGCGCCAAACATACCTTTTGGAATTATGGCCAAAAAGTTCAACCTTGGTTTCATCAGACCATAACACATTTTCCCACGTGCTTTTGGGGGACTTGTTTTGTTGTTGCAAACAAATGTTTGTTGTAGCAAACTTCAGCCAGGCTTGGATGTTTTTCTTTGTAAGAAAAGGCTTCCGTCTTGCCACCCTACCCCATACCCCATTCATATGAAGAATACGGGAGATTGTTGTCACACAGCCAGTACTTGCCAGAAATTCCTGCAGTTCCTTTAATGTTGCTGTAGGCCTCTTAGAAGCCTCCCTGACCAATTTTCTTCTCGTCCTTTCATCAATTTTGGAGGGACGTCCAGTTCTTGGTAATGTCTTTGTTGTGCCATATTTTCTCCACTTGATGATGACTGTCTTCACTGTGTTCCATGGTATATCTAATGCTTTGGAAATTTTTTTGTACCCTTCTCCTGACTGATATCTTTCAACAATGGGATCCTTCTGATGCTTTGGAAGCTCTCTGCGGACCATGGCTTTTGCTCTGAGATGCAACTAAAAAAATTTCAGGAAAATCCTACTAGAACAGCTGAACTTTATTTGTGATTAATCAGAGTCACTTTAAATGATGGCAGGTGTGTAATGACTTCTATTTAACATGAGTTTGAATGTGATAATTCTGAACACAGAATGGTTAATTGTGAACACAGCCACATCCCCAGTTATAAGAGGGTGTGCACACTTATGCAACCAGGTTATTGTAAGGTTTTTATTTTTCATTTTTCCCCCTTGAAGATTTCAGTTTGTTTTTCAATTGAATTATAGGTCACATTAAAAGTGGAAAAGGTTCTGACATGATTTATCTTTGTCTCATTCTTTTACATCACAAAAACCTGGCATTTTCACATGGGTGTGTAGACTTTTTATATACGCTGTATGTACCATTTGTAAAGAAAACATGGGTGAGCAGGCAAAACACGTCTTTTATTTGTTATGGGATTCACGTTCAACTGTAAGTCATAACAGAATGGCACAATCATAAAACAAAACATGGCAACAAAGAACAAAATGAACTGACCCGTTCAAAAGTCTGCATACCCTTAGTTCTTAATACTGTGTATTGCACCCTTTAGCATCAATGACAGCATGCAGTCTTTTGTAATAGTTGTCCATGAGGCCCCGAATTCTTGCAGGTTGTATAGCTGCCCATTCGTTTGGCAAAATGCCTTCACACCCCCAAAACATCAGTGAGCCACTACCATGCTTCACAGTGGGGATGGTAATTCTGTTCACTATTGGCCTTGTTGACCCCTCTCCAAACATAGCGCTTATGGTTGACCATAAAGCCCTATTTTGGTCTCGTCACTCCAAATTACAGTGTGTCAGAGGCTGTGAGGCGTGTCAAGTTGTTGTCGGGCACATTGCAACTGGGCTTTTTTGTTGCATTGACACAGTAAAGGCTTTTTTCTTGCAACTCGACCATGCAGCTCACTTTTGCTCCTTGAAACAACCACTCCGTCTTTTTCTACAGCAGCCTGTATTTCTCCTGAGGTTACCTGTGGGTTTTTCTTTGTATCCCGAACAATTCTTCTGGCAGTTCTGGCTGAAATCTTTCTTGGTTTACCTGACCTTGGCTTGGTATCAAGAGATCTCCGAATTTTCCACTTTTTAATAAGTGATTGAACACTACTGACTGGCATTTGCAAGGCTTTGGACATCTTTTTATGTCCTTTTCCATCTTTATAAAGTTCCATTACCTTGTTATGTAAGTCTTTTGACAGTTGTTTTCTGCTCCCCATGGCTCAGTATCTAGTCTGCTCTGGAAAAAATTAAGAGACCACTCCTAATTTTTCTTAAATCAGCATCTCTACATGTATGTCAGCCATTCCATTCCAGTGTCTGTTAAATTCCAACACAGGCACACCTCATTTTACTTAAGGAGGCATTGATTAGGTGATTACCTGAACCAAATCCAATTTAATGAGGAAAAGTATAAAAAAAACACTGCTGTGGTCATCACTATCCTCTTGCAATATGACCAGCTGGATGGCAAAAACAGTGCAAGTAGTACCTCAAAGGTAATTTGAATAAAAAAACAACTATTCAGCATGACAAAAGAGTTGAAAAGAAAAGCTTTGAGGGAGGAAAAGAAGGGTTCAATTCTGGCTTTACTGGCAGAGGGATACAGTGAGCGTCAGGTTGCTTCCATCCTGAAAATTTCAAAGACGGCGTTTCATAAGAACAAGGTCAAGCAACAGACATTGGGGACAACAAAGCTACAGACTGGCAGAGGACGAAAACGACTGTCCACTGACCGAGATGACCGTCAACTCATTGGAATGTCACTCAACAACCGTAGGATGACATCAAGTGACCTACAAAAAGAATGGCAAACAGCAGCTGGGGTAAAGAGCACGGTGAGGACGGTTCGAAACAGGCTCCTAGGGGCAGGGCTGAAGTCGTGCAAAGCTAGAAAAAAGCCCTTCATCAATGAGAAGCAAAGAAGAGCCAGGCTGAAGTTTGCAAAAGACCATAAGGATTGGACCGTAGAGGAATGGAGTGAGGTCATCTCTGACGAGTCCAATTTTCAGCTTTGCCCAACACCTCTTCGTCTAATGGTTAGATGGAGACCTGGAGAGGCCTACAAGCCACAGTGTCTCGCACCCACTGTGAAATTTTACTGGAGGATCGGTGATGATCTGGGGATGCTTCAGCAAGGCTGGAATCGGACAGATTTGTCTTTGTGAAGGACGCATGAATCAAGCCAAGTACAAGGTTATCCTGGAAGAACAACTGCTTCCTTCTGATCTGACAATGTTCCCCAACTCTGAGAATTAGTTTTTCCAGCAGGACAATGCTCCATACCACACAGCCAGGTCAATCAAGGTGTGGATGGAGAACCACCAGATCAATGGAGAGCATGCCAAGACGCATGAAAGCTGTGATTACAAATCAAGGTTATTCCACCAAATATTGATTTCTGAACTCTTCCTATGTTAAAACATTAGTATTTGGTTGTTGAAAAATTAAAATGAATTTGTTTTCTTTGCATTATTTGAGGTCTGAATACAATGCATATTTTTTGGTTATTTTGACCAGTTGATATTTTCTACAAATAAATACTCTAAATGGAAATATTTTTATTTGGAATTTGGGAGTAATGTTGTCAGTAGTTTATAGAATAAAACAAAACTGTTCATTTTACTCAAACACATACCTATGAATAGTGAAACCAGAGAAACTGATAATTTTGCAGTGGTCTCTTAATTTTTTCCAGGGCTGTGTATATATATATATATATATATATATATATATATATATATATATATATATACACACACACATATACAGTTGCGGTCGGAGGTTTACATACACTCAACGTTGAGATGAATGTCATGGCAATGTTGGGCTTTCACTGATTTATTTGAACTGTTATTTTTCTCGGGTAGAATGATTGTACAACATACACCTTTAATAGAAAAAAAAAGAATTTGGTGCACAAGTTTTAGTTCATTTTGGGTTTTCTGTAATCAACACCAGGTCAAATTTATACATACAGGGACAAAAATATACATACAGCACACCGAATATATGGTTGAATGTCCATTAGCAAGTTGCATCTTGAGCAGACGCTTCAGGTAGCCATCCACAAGCTACTGGCAGAATTCTGATTGGATATTTGACCACTTTTCTTGACAGAATTGGTAAATTAAATGTATTGGTTTCCCTGGCACGGACTCAACTTCTAGGCACGGTCCATACATTTTCAATAGGGTTGAGGTCAGGACATTGGAAGGCCATTCCAAAAGCTTCATGTTAGCCTGCTTTATCCATTCCATGACCAGCTTTGAGTTTGGGGTCCTTTTGGAACACCCAGTTATGTCCAAGTTTTAACCGCCTGGCTGATGGTTTGAGCTTATGCTGAAGAATTCTGAGGTACTCCTCCTTCTTCATTATTCCATCCACTATGTGCAATGCACCAGTTCTACTGGCCACAAAACAGCCCCAGAGCATGATGCTACCTCCACCATGCTTAACAGCTGGTACAGTGCTTTTGTGGTTGAACAACACCTCACCTTTACGCCTCCAAACATACCTCTGGTCATTGTGGCCAAACAACTCAATCTTTGTCCCATCTGACCATAAGGGCCATTCCACCGAATTGGTGCCATTTGCATGTTGTAACTTTTCAAAATTAAACTTTATTCTTTCTTTTTTCAGCACTGTATCTAATAACACAATTTTACCTATTCAAAATATGTCAAGGTCAATCTCAGAATTTTTTTTTTTTTTTTTTACATGGTTTCTTAATGGAAGATGGTTGCATTTATCTCAGTCCTATTACCAAAACTTTTTAAATATCAATTAAAAGACATGCCAAATAGTTTCTTTGTTTTTCCCTCAATTAAGAGGGTATTTTACAGAAATAATTGGTTACATGTTCAAAAATTATATATCTGTAGCTAAAAAGTCACATCATATGCAGCCCAAATGTGTTCTTTTTTTTAAAAAAAACAAGCCATTTTTTTATTTAAAAAAAACACCAACCTCATTATTTTCAAAAATATATCATCTGATTTATCATACCATTGTTTAAATGATGGACCAAAAATAATTGAAAAAAAAATCTGTTTATCTTAATTTTTTAATAAAGCACTGAGTGACAGGAATGAGTGCTTGTGTGTGTGAGAATAACTGGATGTCACAAAACTTCCTTCAAATAAACAAAGATAAAACAGAGGTCATTAAAAATGTCAAGACTAACTTGCAGCACAAAAGCTGTAATAATTTTGTGTGCATGTTTTTGCAAGACTGTGTGTATGGAGTGTGTGCTTGTGTGACTGCTTCTTCCCTAAATAGTTCTTGCATAGTTTAGAGCTGTGCTTTGGGTCATTGTCCTGTTGCAGGGGGAAATTGGCTCCAATCAAGCGCCGTCCACAGGGTATGGGATGGTGTTGCAAAATGGAGTGATAGCCTTCCTTCTTCAGGATCCATTTTACCCATTACAAATCCCATTTTTACCATCACCAAAGCACCCGTAGACTATCACATTGCCTCCACCATCCTTGATAGATGGTGTCAAGCACACCTCCAGCATCTTTTGATTTGGTCTGCGTCTGTCACGCATGCAGGTACCCTGTATGTGCATTTGTGTTTTTCCCCTCCTACCGTTTCCCCAGGTGTCCCTTATGTTCCTGATTGTGCTCATTGGTGTTTCCCACCTGGCAGTCACGAGCACATCGCCTGACTGCTGAGGTGGACCAATCGGTGGACACCCCTCCTAATTGCACCACCTGTTCCTTTTTCCATTACCCAATCGCATCACACATCCCTGGTTTAAAAACCCAGTCAGTTGGTTCTCCCAGAGAGACTCTTTTGATTTACCCCACATGGACATAGACAATCTTGAGATAAATACCTTTTTTGATAGACAGACACTTTGTTTATACATACATCACTTAGTTTAGCACATGTCACTTTGTCCTGTTTCATGTGAGTATGTATTGCTGTGGTGTTTTGTTTGGTGTTGTCTAGTCAATTGTTTGCTGTTTGCTGTTGTGTGCTGTTTAGTCCTTGTTCGACCTGTGTGCTTTTGTTTATCCCTGTGTCCCTGGGAAAAGGGGGTTTGTAGCAAGTCGCCCTTGGGCATTCACAACCCGTAGGAAAACTTTGTCTAAAAACGCTAGTTACAACTGAGCGGACCACCCACTGTATTTTTGTATTGGTTAGGAATAAGCTAAGCAGTTCTTGAGGCGGGCAAGTTCAGTTTAGGGGTGTTTTGACTATTATTTCATTACTTGGGTCCAGCTCAGCCCCTTTTCCCTACCCCCTTTACCATGTGTTTATAATAAATGTTTTATGTTTGACGGTAGCTTTGTTTGTCTGTGTCGTTTGTTCTCACTGTTCATTTACACTACACTAATTTGCATGAGTTTTGTTACGGGTCTCTTTACCATCCACCCTAGACTGCTAGAGCCACAGGGTTTGTAACAGCGTCTCACGAATGTTGTTCCTTGTGATCAGAATACCTCAAACCCTTGATTTGTCTGTCCATAACACTTTTTCCAATCTTCCTCAGTCCAGTGTCTTTGTTCAATCAATCAAATTTATTTATAAAGCCCTTTTTACATCAGCAGTTGTCACAAAGTGCTTTTATAAAACACCCAGCCTGGTCCATGTTAATCTTTGCATTTTTTTGGCCAGTTTGAGATATGTCTTTTTCTTGGTAACTCTGTCTAGAAGACCATGTTGAACTTCCAGTGACCAGTATGAGGGAGTGTGAGAGCAATAACACCAAATTTAACACACCTGCTTTCCATTCACACCTGAGACCTTGTAACACTAACAAGTCACATGACACTGGGGAGGGAAAATGGCTAATTGGGCCCAATTTGGACATTTTCACTTAGGGGTGTACTCACTTTTGTTGCCAGCGGTTTAGACATTAATGGATGTGTGAGTTATTTTGAGGGGACAGCAAATTCACACTGTTATACAAGCTGTACACTCACTACTTTACATTGTAGCAAAGTGTCATTTCTTCAGTGTTGTCACATGAAAAGATATAATCAAATATTTACAAAAATGTGAGGGGTGTACTCACTTTTGTGAGTTACTGTATGTATGTTTTTGCTATTATTTGTGCTTTATATATTTCTTAATGCCAACTGCGTAAATGTCGCGTGCCATGTCACAAGAAGTTCACTGTTCAGAATGACGCTATGTTATTTGGTGCATCTGACCAATAAAAATACTTAGACTTTGACGCTCCAGATACTCAACTACTCTAAAGGACAGTTTTATGGCATCTTTAATCAGCACAACACTTTTCATCTGTGCTAACATTATTGCAAAAGGGTTTTCTAATGATCAATCAGCCTTTTAGAATGATAAACAACACGCCATTGGAACACAGGACTGATGGTTGCTGATAATGGGCCTCTTTCAGCCTGTATTACATAAAAAAATCTTCCGTTTGCAGCTACAATAGTCATTTACAACAATAACAATGTCTACACTGTATTTCTGATCAATTTGATGTTATTTTTTATTTTATAAATGCTTTTCTTTTGAAAACAAGGACATTTCTAAGCTACCCCAAACTTTTGAACAGTAGTTTATATACCAGACACATTTAAAATGGCTATTTCATTCAAATTTCTCACTCCTGTTACTCTTATTCAGTCTTGTTACCCTTCATGAGTAACAGGACTGAAAGTAACAGGACTGAGTTTTTAGCATAACATTCGCAAATACATGAAATGTAGCCACATGGCATAAACGATAGTATCACTTAGCACCTTCAAGTGGTTTACCAAAACTATCCTTAAAAAAAATAACATCTAAGAAATAATTAAGGTAACAGGACTGAACGTTAAGGTATCAGGACTGATAATAAAATACAGAAAAAAAAGTGTGAGAACTAACTTTTGGTCTTTCCATGGCCATCAGGAGACTCAAGTGATGTTACTTCTTGTTGCTCATGTGATTTGTGGAATGTCCTACATTTTTAAGGGGGGATGTGTCAGGGAAACAGGACTGAGTGAAAACCTGGGGACATTACTTTTTTTTTATTTTAGCTAACATATTATGAATTTCCGATGAGAAAATATTTTTAATGTCTAAATTCGAAAGAGTCACACAATAATACAAAAAATGGTAATATTTCTGAGGGATTCTAATCATTATATTTCATGGTGAAGTGTAGTGTTAGAGAGTGGGAACAGGCTAAAATCATTTTTTTCAGTGTTCTAGGTAGTTTTTATTAAGGTTTTACATGATGTATCATCAAATTGCAATTAGGACAAAGTGCAGGACACTTTGTGCAGGCACAGATACTTTTCATACATATTTATGCATGTAATGGCCTGGGGACGGAAAAGGTACCGATTCGGCGGAATGGCCCATACAAATTTACTCCTGAAGGCTTTTTCTTTGCCCATGTGATCAGCTGCAAACTTTAGTCGAGATTGAAGGTGCTGATTTTGGAGCAGGGGCTTCTTTCTTGGACGACAGTCTTTCTGTCCATGGTGATGTACAACTCGCTTGACGGTAGACAGTGACACTGGTGTTCTAGCAGCTTCCAGTTCTTGGCAGGCCTGTGCCTTCGTGGTTCCTGGGTTGTTCCTGACCATCCGAACCAATGTCCTCTCAGCTGAGGGTGACAGTTTGGGTCTTCTTCCAGACCTTGGCAAAGTGGCTACACCTCCCAATAACTTGTACTTACAATTGTTTGAGCCGATAATCTTGGAATCTGCAGTTATTTAGAAATGGCTCCAAGCGACATTCCTGACTTGTGTAAATCTACCATCCTCTTCCTCAGATCTGCACTGAACTCTTTGGATTTTCCCACTGTACTGTGTTTGTCAATCCAATGAGTGGCGACAAAACAAACCCTTTTTATGTTGGCACAGAGAAGCTACCGGCTAGAGTCAATCATGATCACTAACAGGAAATTAACAGGCCTTGGGCTTATCAAACTAAAGGACATTTCGAACTTTCAGCACCACTGAATTAATAAACCAAGTGGGTGTATGAATATTTTTGACCCTGTATGTATAATTTTGACCCTGTGTGGATAACAGACAACCCCAAATGAATGAAAATCTGTGCACCAAATTATTATTATTTCTCTATTAAAGATATAACATCTATTAAAGATGTTGTACAATCATTCTGCCCCAGAAAAAGAACAGTTCAAAGAAATCATTGAAAGCCCAATATTGCCATGACTTTCATGTCCATGATGAGTGTATGTAAACTTCGGACCGCAACTGCGTATGTATGTATGTATGTATGTATATACAGTGGTTATAAAAAGTCTACACATCCCTGTTAAAATGCCAGGTTTTTGTGATGTAAAAGAATGAGACAAAGATAAATCATGTCAGAACTTTTTCCACTTTTAATGTGACCTATAATGTGAACAATTCAATTGAAAAACAATCTGAAATCTTTGAAATCTTTGGGAAAAATGAAAAATAAAACCTTACAATAACCTGGTTGCATAAGTGTGCACACCCTCTTATAACTGGGGATGTGGCTGTGTTCAGAATTAACCAATCACATTCAAACTCTTGTTAAATAGAAGTCATTACACACCTGCCATCATTTAAAGTGACTCTGATTAATCACAAATAAAGTTCAGCTGTTCTAGTAGGATTTTCCTGACATTTTCTTAGTTGCATCTCAGAGCAAAAGCCATGGTCCGCAGAGAGCTTCCAAAGCATCAGAGGGATCCATCAGAGGGATGCATCAGAGGCATTGTTGAAAGATATCAGTCAGAAGAAGGGTACAAAAGAATTTCCAAAGCATTAGATATACCATGGAACACAGTGAAGACAGTCTTCATCAAGTGGAGAAAATATGGCACAACAGAGACATAACCAAGAACTGGACATCCCTCCAAAATTGTTGAAAAGACGAGAGGAAAACTGGTCAGGGAGGCTTCCAAGAGGCCTACAGCAACATTAAAGGAACTGCAGGAATTTCTGGCAAGTACTGGCTGTGTGCTACATGTGACAACAATCTCCCGTATTCTTCATATCAATGGGGTATGGGGTAAGGTGGAAAGACGGAAGCCTTTTCTTACAAAGAAAAACATCCAAGCCCGGCTGAAGTTTGCAAAAACAAACATCAAGTCTCCCAAAAGCACGTGGGAAAATGTGTCATGGTCTGATGAAACCAAGGTTGAACTTTTTGGCCATAATTCCAAAAGGTATGTTTGGCGCAAAAACGTGTTCCTGAGTATTGCCATTGGTTATGGTCAGCAAAAACGGATATTACTTCTATCAAATCTGTCGGAGATTTCCCGTCATTTGCATTTTTGCAGACCTCCATGTGCTAGCCAACGATATCCTGACTGCTGTTAGGTACTGGGATGAAATCCTTAGACCCATTGTCAGACTTTACGCTGGTGCAGTGGGCCCTGGGTTCCTCCTGGTGCAGGACAATGCCTGGCCTCATGTGGCCAGAGTGTGTAGGCAGTTCCTGGATGATGAAGGCAGTAATGCTATTGACTAGCCCTCATGTTCCCCAGACCTAAATCCAATTGAGAACCTCTGGGATGTTGTATATCGGTGCACCTGATGACACCAAGCAGCGCCATAGACTGTCCAGGAGGTCACCGATTTCCTGACCCATGTCTGGGAGAAGATCTCCCTGGACACCATCCGCCGTCTCATCAGGAGCATGCCCAGACATTGTCAGGAGTGCATACAGGCACGTGGGGGCCATACACACTACTGACTTTCGGTATGAATTTGAATCCAGCCCTCAATCGGTTGGTGATTTTGGTTTCCTTTGACCATTGTTACGTCATTTTGTTCTCAATGAATTACACAATGTACAGTAAAGATTTTGATCTGTAATGTATTTCGTTCATCGAGACCCGATGTGTGATTTAAGTGTTAACTTAATTTTATTGAGCAGTGTGTATATATACACATACATATTATTTTTTTGTATATTTTTTTAACTTATTAATGCTCAGTTTGTTTTTATGCTCAGTCCACTATTCTCATTGTTTTTATTTTTTTGTAAAAAATTGCTGCACTAACAGACCAGAAAAAAATCCTAGATTGTTGTGAAACTTAGCAATGAAATTATTTCTGATTCTAATATAGTATAGTATAATATATACCAATCAGCCATAACATAATGACCACCTGCCCAGTATTGTGTAGGTCCCCCTTTTGCCGACAAAACAGCCCTGACCTGTTGAGGCATGGACCCCACCAGACCTCTGAAGGTGTGCTGTGGTACCTGAAAAGCGCTATATAAATATAATGTTTAATTATTATATTATTATCTGACACCAATACGTTAGCAGCAGATCCTTTAAGTCCTGTAAGTTGCGTGGTGGAGCCTCCATGGATCAGAAATGTTTGTCCAGCACATCCCACAGATGCTCGATTGGAGGCCAAGTCAACACCTTGAACTCGTTGTGTTCCGCAAACCATTCCTGAACAATTTTTGCTTTGTGGCAAGGCACATTATCCTTCTGAAAGAGGCCAATGCCGTCAGGGAATACCGTTGCCATGAAAGGGTACACATGGTCTGCAACAATGCTCAAGTAGGTGGTACGTGTCAAAGTAACATCCACATGAATGGCAGGACCCAAGGTTTACCAGCAGAACATTGCCCAAAGTATCACACTGCCTCCACTGGCTTGCCTCCTTCCCATAGTGCATCCTGGAGTCATGTGTTCTCCAGGTAAGCAACGCCCATGCACCCGGCCATCCACGTGATGTAAAAGAAAATGTGATTCATCAGACCAGGCCACCTTGTTCCATTGCTCCGTGGTCCAGTTCTGATGCTCACGGGCCCATTGTAGGCACTTTCAGCAGTGGACAGGGTTCAGCATGGGCACCCTGACTGGTCTGTGGCTACGCAACAAACTGCGATGCACTGTGTTCTGACACCTTTCTATCAATACCAGCATTAACTTTTTCAGCAATTTGAACTGAAAAAGTAGCTTGTCAATTCAAGCTGAAAAAGTAGCTTATCTGTTGGATCGGACCACACGGGCCAACCTCCCCACGAGCATCAATTTGCCTAGGCCGCCCATGACCCTGTCGATGGTTCACCGCTTTTCCTTCCTTGGACCACTTTTGGTAGATACTGACCACTGCAGACCGGGAAAACCCCACAAGGGCTGCAGTTTTGGGCTCTGACCCAGTTCTAGCCATCACAGTTTTGCCCTTGTCAAAGTTGCTCAGATCCTTACGCTTGCCCATTTTTCCTGCTTCTAACACATCAACTTTGGGGACAGAATGTTGACTTGCTGCCTAATATATCTCACCCACTGACAGGTGCCATGATGACGGGATCAGTGTTGTTCACTTCACCTGTCAGTGGTCATAATGTTATGGCTGATCGGTGTGTACAGTGAGGGAAAAATATATTTGATCCACTGCTGATTTTGTACATTTGTCCACTGACAAAGAAATGATCAGTCTATAATTTGAATGGTAGGTTTATTTGAACAGTGAGAGACAGAATAACAACAAAAAAATCCAGAAAAATGCATGTCAAAAAATTTATAAATTGATTTGCATTTTAATGCGTGAAATAAGTATTTGACCCCTCTGCAAAACATGACTTAGTACTTGGTGGCAAAACCCTTGTTGGCAATCACAGAGATCAGACGTTTCTTGTAAATTAGATGGTGCCACCCCTTACTGTACTCTTGTCCCACTCTTTGCCACCCCATGTTTAAAATCCTGGACACGCCACTGGGTAGCTGTTAAACTGGGACACCTCATTTTGCCTCTGTGGCAGAATCTGACAGTTTTGTTTGGCTTTGGAACCAGCACAAGGAGGTAGGTCACATGGTCCAAAACTCCACAATCACCCCCGGCTTTATGATCTAACTGCCCCTTGGTGGCCTCGTGGCGCACCTGAGGAATCCCGTTGTGAATGCAATACTCCATTACACGTGTTTCGCGGGGGCGTCGAAGAGAATAGATTGGAAAACTGGTCAACCAGCATCTTTGGTTTTTGCGTGCTGGCCAGCACAGCATGGTTGTAGGGTGGTTCTTTCCATCATTTAAGCAGGTTGATGTGGTAGGACACAAATTACCACATACTTAACTGGCCCCTTTTGGTTTCAACAGCACCACTTTCACTGCCAGTAACCAAAAACGTAGGACTTTGTCTATGAAACAACTTCAAATTAACCACAACTGCATGTTGTCTGTAGTGTAGCCAGGAAGCATGAAGCTTTGACATGCTTAGTCAAAAAAGGTCAAATATGATATCTTGCCAGTGTTCAAACGCTTTCCATACTACATCAGCCAAGATCAGCAAGATGTGTGATTTGTGGGACGATGATCGTTATTAATGTGGCATACAATACAAATATCTTACCTAACTTTTACAGTTTGTATATTCAGAATTGAGTCTTCAAAAGGAAACACCTCCCATCAGGAAAACTGGAGAATTCAACAGAGAAAATGAAACAATGAATGTGACTGATTTGGCGCTAGACACTGTGCCATAGTGGAAAGAAACATGGCTAGAGCCTCTCCACTACAAAGTGGATTATTTCGCTCTTCAAAAGCATACTATACAAACTGATCTTTTAGCAACGAAGGATGAATAGGTTATTATTATTTTGTAATGCTGCTTGTCAAATCATGGCACATGTATTCGTTGTGTCAATTGGGAAGTTGCAATTGGCAGTGCACACCCTTACGAAAAAGCCCTATAAAGTGAGGGAAAAAAGTATTTGATCCCCTGCTGATTTTGTACGTTTGCCTACTGACAAAGAAATGATCAGTCTATAATTTTAATGGTAGGTTTATTTGAACAGTGAGAGACAGACTAACAACAAAAAAATCCAGAAAAATGCATGTCAAAAATATTATAAATTGATTTGCATTTTAATGAGTGAAATAAGTATTCGACCCCTCTGCAAAACATGACTTAGTACTTGGTGGCAAAACCCTTCTTGGCAATCAGAGGTCAGACGTTCCTTGTAGTTGGCCACCAGGTTTGCACACATCTCAGGAGGGATTGTTCCACTCCTCTTTGCAGATCTTCTCCAAGTCATTAAGGTTTTGAGGCTGACGTTTGGCAACTCGAACCTTCAGCTCCCTCCACAGATTTTCTATGGGATTAAGGTCTGGAGACTGGCTAGGCCACTCCAGGACCTTAATGTGCTTCTTCTTGAGCCACTCCTTTGTTGCCTTGGCCGTGTGTTTTGGGTCATTGTCATGCTGGAATACCCATCCACGACCCATTTTCAATACCCTGGCTGAGGGAAGGAGGTTCTCACCCAAGATTTGACAGTACATGGCCCCGTCCATCGTCCCTTTGATGCGGTGAAGTTGTCCTGTCCCCTTAGCAGAAAAACACCCCCAAAGCATAATGTTTTCACCTCT
>JACXGI010003699.1:6023-60097 GCA_016801175.1 Esox masquinongy
TTTTTTTTCTCATCCCCTCTTCCTTCTCTTCCTCCATCCTCAGTGCTGCTGTGGCCTATCAGTGTCATCTAATTAAAGCAGGCTCTTCTCTCTTTCCACTCCTGCTTCCTGTTCATTGTCTGATCCTTTGCTCCCCTCTGTCTCCAAGTCCTGGATTAAAAAGTCACTGCTTTTGACTGGTAAGCGCTTAGCATAGCATATTCATCTGGGGGATGCAGTTGATTTTTTTTTAATCCCTATAGCTGTAATGCTAATATTTAAGTGGCTGTAAGTGGAAAGATTGATTTTCTCTGATTGGAATAAAAATATATATTTGATATGTATTAAAGCATGATTTGTGTTAATATGCCATTATTTATGTTAATATTTTGTGAATTTAATTATAGTCACTTAAAGAGGACAGGGATTTCTGTAAATAGTCTAAAAAGGATTATCAGTGAGCTTATATGTGTAGGGCATTAAGACGTTCTACCATGCAGTCTTAGTCATTGCATTTTAAATCATCACTGTATATCTAATAAATCACTGTGTGCCTATTTCATGAAAAAAATCACTGTGTGCCTATTTCATTTTTCATCATATATTTCCCTGAGCCTTCTTTTGCCCATGAAATGCTTAGTCTGATCCTGTGGGCTTTAGGAAACAAATAATAATATATTTACATACACTACCCTGGTTGGCTGATAGGATGGTCTAGTGCCCACCTTCTTACCCACATGAACAGCCATTGGTGGATTACATTTAAATCAACTTTGCGGCATCACTAAGTTACCAGAAGTTTCATTCTGTTGGAACAGGCTGAAATTCCAGGATTTTTTTTTGTTTTTATCAAATATTAAACAAAAAAGGCATTATCATTTTCAACAATTCGGAGTGTTATTTCAACCCTGCACTGTGGAATTATCATCAGGAAAACAGGGAAATCGTGTTTTTGACTGCACTGGGCCTTTAAGCAGTTTTATGTGATTTAATTTAGAATTAATTGTGTATTTCCACCATGTTCATGAAATTAGCATTTTAATCAGTAGCTCCCAGGAGGAGTTGTTACATTGTGTTTACGCTTCACTGTCGCTTATTAGAGATACTCTATACGCGTTATAAACAGAACCACATAGTATCTACGGTTATACTTAAGAACAATGTGAATTCACTATTTATCTCAGTTAACCCAGAACTGAAGTCTTGTGTAATTAGTCAGATGCTCGATTACGTTGTGGGTCCATACATGGTGAGAGATGGAATGACGATCAGGAACCGTAACGGAGGATCTCTGTACGCCCTCCCCTTCCAACGTTCTAAATATGCTAACCGGAAACTGGCTACTTTTTTCCAAACTACCATATCTGTACCTCAGCTGTACCCCAATGCTACCCTTCCTGTACCCCAAAGTTACACTAAGGTGTGGCTGTCATTTTCAGGCTGTTTACTATTCGACTACTGTTTGGGTGGAGGACATCTTCTGGTATTTCAACCTTCAATTTCATGCTACATCTCTACCGCTTGAAAACCCCATCAGCTGTTTCAAACCAAGCCACCTGGAGATTGAAGTTCCTTCACAGTTTCCCTTACATAACAATTTTCCGCCAATGAAATCTGTTGGCGCACACTTAGATGTTGATGTTTCACACCTGCACGTGTATGTACAGTGGTATCTATGACGACCTATATACGGCCTATCCCTGTGAGGGGAAAGGATTTGTGACGCTGTAATTGGTTCTGCCTCGCATGTGCCTTCGTACAATGTGCTAGCCCCTCTCCCTCCACAGGGAACACTTTACTGATAACTTGCTGCATTACACGGTAACTTTCCACTAGGACTACTGAAAGCTATGCTCTCTCTCTATCTCTCTCTCACTGTCTCTCACTCTCTCTTTTCCATTATGACTAGTGAGAGGTACTCTCTATCTTTCTCTCTCTCTCTCTGTCTTTTCCATTATGACTAGTAAGAGGTATACTCTCTCTCTCACTCTCTCTCTCTCTATTTATTGCCCAGCCTCTCTAATGGCTATTTGGAGCTGTGGCCCCCCGACTCCCAAATGGCATCCTATCACCTTAAAGGGTGCTACCACTTGACCAGAGGCTCTGGGTCCAAAGTAGGGCACTAAAAGATGATGGAGGGCCGTTGTGGACTCCTGCTGGGAGGCCTGCCTCTGGCAATCCTGTTGTAAATAAATAGAAGCTGACACAGTAATTTACTCAAATCTTCTCTACAGTTTTCGTGCCCCCGTTCTCCCCTCTGGAGACAAACCCCGTAACAACAATTATTTGAAATGTCATTGATTCCTGCCTGCAGGCTACCAGACAAATTAACATTAAATCTTTTAACACAGTAAAATGAAAATGTTCGGCTAGTTTATTTATTATTATTAGCGGTATTAGTTGTTTTTTTTCCGGCTGCACCGTGTGTAAAAGTGAGCTGTACTGAAAAACCAAACATGACAACAAAAACAGAAGCCTTCTTGGTTGTATTTTTTCCTCTTTGGTCACCAGACATACCAATGACTGGGTGGTGTTTTTTCTTCTTTCTTCCCCAAATGACTATTAACCTCTATCTAATAGGGGCAATGCCTCTCATTTAGAGAAGAGACCCAGTGGAAGACACATCATTCCTTTTCACCGGAGCCGCGTCAGATCAAAGCACTAACCAAGACGAACAGATAGATAAACAGCCATAATGCTGCTATTATATCCCCGACACCTATCCAACAACGATAAGAGCATGTTACCAAGCAGTAGTTTGTGCAGTCGTTATTAACAGGTATGAAATTAGTAGTGTTCATTTTAAAGCTTTCAGGATTTCATGTATGTTAAATTATCCAGTGATATGTTGAGGATAAGGTCATTGCTGGAATTCATTTTCAGTTGACTGCTGACACTGTGGATTTCACCGTTGGATATCAGTCTGTCTGTCTTGAGTGTTCGCGCGTGCGTTTTTGTGCGCACGCAAGTACACGAGGGGAGTGTGAGCGAGGGTCGCTAAGGGGTCAGACAAACAGTGTTTGTGGCTCATTTCCTTGTTTCGTGGTGTTGTGCAAGGCACAGCTCACTGGAGTGGATCTGAACATGTCACAGTGTCATGGCAGAGTCTCTGCTCAGTTATACACGACCCCGCCACTCTTCCTTGCTCTCCTCACCTCTCCACCGCCCCGTCCCCCACTCTCTACACCCTAATGTAATAAAGGTGTGTCTCCTTCCATAATAAACAGCGTAACCTAGCGGCGTTGCGTTCCACGTGGCTCACTGTTCCTCGCAGGCCTTGGTCCGAAGTAGTGCCCTAGCGAGGGTGCGGTTTGGCAGGTGGAGTCCGGTCCATGTGCCCTTGGATAGCCTGGTAAAGAAAGCTGTGTATTAACACCCAGGGCACACTGTGTCTCCAGTCTGAAATCTCTCTGCCTCCCCATCATCAGTGCCTCTCACAGTCTTTAACCCTGAGCTGTATATCGGCAGGGGTTGGCTGTCGTAAACCAGGTAAAAGGTGGTGCTAAAAGTGGAGTTTACCTCAAGCCTCCGTCTCCATTACCGCTCTGGTTTATTGTGAAGTAATCCTCACTGCCTTACTGTAAACCCCCAGCCTGCCCCCCAGGCTTGAACTCACACAAATAATTGAAATCACAGAATGTAATAATTGCATGGTTTAGTTTAATAAAGTCTAGGGGACCCGGCGACTGAATAATTAATGTTTTAAGATTTTTTTTTCCAATACCACTGTGAGAAATTAATGTTTGTAAGTGCATGTTCAGTAGAAATGGACACAAATCCGGTCAAATGACTTTCTTTTAAACTGTTCCCCATTAAAGCTCAGGCGCTGAGTCTGTTATTAACACGCATAATGCCCTTATGCAAATACAGGAATTGGAGTGTTTTAAACGTGTCAGCAAAGTACCAGGCAGGAACTGAGCTACAGCTCTCTGCAGGACAACGAGTGGAGTCTCCCGTAAGTGAAGAGTGAGCCTTATTCTTTTATGCTTAGCCGTTCTTTGCATTCTTTCAAGGTATCCTGCACATAAATGAACAAGATCAAGTTAGCATTTGAGGAAGTGCAGTGTTTAAACCGTATCGCAGCCACTTTCGTTCACTGTGCAATTTTGCCTGCATGTGTAATCGGTGACTGCGATTGGATTCTTGTTCTGAAATACACACTATTTTAAAATAAGTAGGTGAAGCAGCTTGTTTCCATTTTAATTGTAAAACAGATAAGCACTAAACACTTCTAAAAGTAAATGACTTCTGAGTAATTACCATCTATTACTACTGGGTCCCAAGGGAGCTATTTACGCTGGCCCAGATGGCCACAGAAATAGGATTTAGGGGGCAAATTGACAACATTATTCACAAAGGCATTATCAATTACCTGGGTATCAATTGTAGTGTAATCAAGCTGAGTAGGAAGAAGGTGTCTTGGAGTCCAAGCCGTGATTGAAGGAGCTAAAAGCATTGACATTTTTAAGGTTGATAATTAGCTAAATACGTCTGGATGTAATTTGTAGACACATTTTCTACAAATTTTCAGATGCATTTTTTTTTTCTTCCAGCAATGAAAAGGAAGTAGTCCTTTAATGGAGTCACTGAGGAAAATAAGTTGTGGATCAGTCATGGAAATAAATAATTAGGAATAAGTAAATAAGTGTAATTTATGGACTGTACTCCTTGGAAGTGTAATTAGGGAACTAAGGAAAATACTTTGCAGTACATTTGTGCTGGAAAACATTTGCCACAATAAGAACCAGGTTCTTCTAGGACATGCATGGGAATCATCATAAAAGTTACATGTGTGGCATTGGGCTGAAGTGAGACTGTGGCTCATTTATTTAGCATGTGCTTAACGTGAGGCCCGGGCATAACGTGTAGATTCTGTCACATTCCTCTAATGTAGGGAAGGTAAATTACTGGCAATTTACTGACTAAAGAGCAAAGGGAGCTTCAACGTAAAAAAAAACAGCTATTGTCCCAAATCTTACTCTGGGCCCTGAATAGTGCACTAGTTTTGACCTAAGCTTCATGGATCCAAGTTAAATGTAGTGCGCTTTCTAAAGTAGGCCACCATTTGGGCAGCGTGCACACCGTCTCCTCGTAGTGTTGAGCTCCACCTCTTCCCGTTCTCAAGAGCTAACAGACCCAAAACACTGAAAGGTTGACTAACCAAATCACCCTTTTAGAGGATTCTAATATCGCAGTAATGCACCATAATGAACTAAGTGAAGGATGTGTCATTACACTGCATTCGTTTCCCCTCCTGAATGTATCGCAATATGTTTGACTTTAATTGGGAACCGGGTGAGTGTTATAGGTGATAGATCATGTCATGACTTGGAAGTTAATTGTGATTACCTTGTGCTTAGCTCATAATGTAGCAATGGGTTTCTTCCTCCACAGCTGTTTGGCCTCCGTGATCTCCGGTCTTAAGTGTGTGCTTGATGTTTTTGTGCTGATCCTGAAAATGCCTCTACCATCTACACGTGTCGCAAACCATCAAGCACTTTTATGTCTGTCCAAATGTCCGTGTATTTCACATGGCTGTGTTTGACTGCTATGCAGACTGAATAAAGTCCTTTGATCATTACAACAGTAAAGATTAGACTGCAGAAGATTATGAGATGAACGCAAGAGGTACTTACGACCTTTATACACTATTCCTCAAAATCTCCAATGTTCAAACCTTCCTAAAACCTGAGTACACTTCTTTGTTATATGTGACCCTTTACTAAATTACTAAATTCTATGTGTGTGTATAATCAACGGTTAGATTTGCCGTACCTGACAAAAGGCACCGTGAAATCAAGGAAAAGACCAGTAACTGCATCACTCATCGTAGTCACGGCCTTTTCCCAATGGTTTTACTGAGCTACGTTTAGCAGCACTTACGGATATCTTGACATTATTTGTAGTTCGACAGCCACATACTAATGCATAAACTAACACAAGTTTGTGTAAAAAAAACAAAATGCTAAGGGAAACACATTCTGGTGTTGTACCAAGCAAGAAGGTAATCACTGCCGCCTAGGGTCAAAGGTCACGCCAGAGGTCAAGTTCAGTATGAACACAAAATAACCTCATTGTAAGGTAACATAAAACCACATTTCCATCGATCTACCTATAACTCATCCGGCTGGAAAATAAAACTTTAAAGCCATTTTTCTCAGTTCCACTCTATGAACAGTTACTGCCTTTTTGCTTGGTAGGGCAATATATATCATTTAGCACTTCTTTTCCAGACCAATTAGGGTTAACTGTCTTGCTCAAGGACATAATGACAAACATTTTTGTACTGCCAGTTTGGGTATTTGATCCAGCAACCATTCGGCTACTGGTCAGATGCTCTAATCACTTCTCTGTCCTCCATGACACTGCAACGGCGGATCCTCAAGGCGCTTTGACTGCGATTTGGTCATCCTAGGAACAGAACAGGTTGGCATGGGCATTGTAATAACACGCATGTTAAAATCCTGTCCCGAACAGGCCTGTAAAACCAGATAGCAAAAAAGTACCTCAGGATTGATTTGTTAACGGGTTTGTTACCCGAAATCCCATTCCAAACTACATGTAGGAGCAATTCAGATTTGTGTCACAAATCCCATGCCAGTCGTCATACCAATACTGGGGTTCATCCAAAATAATTTTAAAAGAATTCACAGTAAATAGTCAGTAGCTTTGTCGAGCTTCACAATGCATTTTAGATACATTCAGATGATTTGGAAAAAATCCTCCAAAAATGTATATTGTTTGTACCATGACATATGCTACACATTCAAATGTCTTTATTGGGAACAGTAGTTGGAAAACTACATTGTGTGCTGTCCTACCTTTCCCAGACATTTTATCCGGTGAAGTTTTGTGTGAACTGTTCCTTTAACAACTGTCGGGGGAAACTGAAATGTGTTACTTTAAATGTTACTTTATTAAGTAATATAATCATCCACATTAAACCTTGGCTCACACACTGTTGTCTCTTTAGGGAATTCACATACATATTGCAAATTGGCAAAAAATCTAAAACGCTAATGCTCCATTTATCTGTTCAACTCAAATGAAAAGTTCCTCCTTAGTCTTGCTGAGTGTGCCGTAATAGATGAAGCAATTTACTAATTAGAAAAGTTTGTTTTTTTCCCTGAATAAATAATGCTGATTAATTAGCAAGTCAAAATAAGTGAAGATGATCTATGTTGAATATATCAGTGTCAGAAAAACTTGCTGGAACGTTTCCTTTACTGTGCCGGCAGTTTTTAATTACAAACACAGAAACTTTCCATATTTGATAGGAAATTAATAACGTCTGAGGTGATAGGTCTAAAGGGAAAAAAAACATGGCTGACAAAAATAATCAAGTTGTTGTGTAAGTACTACAGTACTAACATTATCATATAAATCTATCATCACTTGAACCAGACAAGCATCTGCTAAATGGCATGTAATATTGTTATTCTGTGTCTCTTAAATATATTGATGATGTAGTGGAAAATATGTATTTAACTCATTGCAATAGGATTTTGCGATATAACACAATCAGAACTGGGACCAGGCTAGATTGGGCTTCCCTCAAGCTGAACACAACACAAACAGATCTGGGACCAGGCTAGATTAGGCCTCACTCAGGAATAAAATAACACATCCAGATCAGGGACCAAGTTGTATTTGGTCTTCCTCAGAATAAAATGCAAAACAGATCGGAGGAACACGGCTGTAGTTAAGACGTGTGGGATTTTAGGATCACACTGAACGCGGGTACCACTGCTGATATCTCTGTCAAATGCAAACACAACAACACAAGCGGCGATGTCAAGCAAATCCAGAGATCAGTGTCTGGCCCTATTCTTGCCTTATGTTAAAAAGATTATTTTCCCAGAGCAGAGCTAGCTACCTTGAGGTTGTCGGCACTAAGAGACATGAACACAAATGTTCTCCATTCAAGGATTTTCACAGCATTCCTCGTCATGTATTTCGCATCCTCTCTTTCATCGCTGCAGTGAATTTAAAGCAAGGACACACACATTCCACAAGCTACCTTGTTGCTTTTTACACAAGCGGATATAACAAATGATCAATCATCTTTTCATAAAGTGCAATAATGAATAATGTTAAACCTGATTATGGCCCTTGTGGACTGGTCGAGGGAGGGAGAGAGATAGAGAAAAGCACGTTCTAGATGTGAGGCTGGACTAGAGTAGCGCTGTGTAACAGGCAGTGAGTGAGCACATTAATCTAATGCATCAGCAGGTCCACATTTGTTTTAATGCAAACTGAAGAAAAGGAACTGTGCTGATGCCATTGCATCTCAAGGGAGAGAGAAGCTTAAAATCTCCTTCTCTAATGATTATAGATGATAATGTTAATGAGTTGTCCAAACATAACAAATGGAATGAATTAGAGGCTTAGAACAAACTACTGTTTCATTAAAATACTATAAAAAGGAAAGATTAGTTGTATACACAGGAAAATAACTTCCCCTCTTTTGCGTTATTGATGAGAATATAGAGGACACATCAAGGACATTTGAAACCAATATTATTCTAGTAATTGAGTATTGGTAATTGAATGCTAAGACTAGAAAAGAAAACAAAAAACTATTCTAAAAATACAATCTTTTGACAGTAAAACTAAAGAAGAAAGTAATGTAAATGTACTATGCTTTATTCTATTACTTTATAAACTTTGGTCAAAATAAATAGGATTTTTCAAGCTTTTTTGTAATGGAGCTTTTTTTTTGCTTCTTGACCTGTTGGGTTGAACTGTCAGTTGATTATGAAGCTTCACCATCATCAGTTTTCACTGCTTATCAGGGAAGAAGTCCAAGGGCAAGCATCTAGCAATAATCATAGTCATTGCCATTGATGGTTAAACACAAAACCAGCAATTGTTGGTCAGAAACAGCAGTTTGATTACTCTGAATATGCTGGAAAGACAAAATGTAATGCATTTGAGTCTTAAGATGACAAATCGTGGGGAAGAGAGTTACAACAAAAACAAAGTGCCCCTCACCTGCTGCTGAAAAAAATCACACAAAATTATTTCAGGATGTAAACCAGGTGAGACAGCGACAACCAGGACCAGGAGCTGCTTGGCAGGGCAACCTTCAAAGAATGAAACAAAACACTGGTTCTCCCAAAAAAAAACGTAGCGCTGCTTTCCTCCACCTCCATAGACGTTTGCCTGAACACATGAGTGAGTTAATGGCACATTATATTGACCATGGATACGTCTTAGTTAGCAGTTAGTGGAAATATTTTTATTGACTCGAGCCATGATTCTTTTTTTTTGAGTGAATTTTCTAATTTAGTAGTTTGAATGGCTGGCGGCAATGGGCTCTTCAGCAAGATTCATACACAAAATACAAGCACTATTTGATTCGCTAGTGCAGAGAAAAATGAATTAAGATGCAGTCAGCATTAGAGAAGAAGAGCACATGATTAGGATCGGAGCCGGCATGGCGCAAGGGTGAATGCAATGAACTGATTATTGAACGGCGTGATAGACACAGCTTTCTAGAACCAGAACACACCCGTAGACTGCTGGACAAACCCGCGAACGACTGAGTGATTTGTTCGATGTAATCGTTTGTATGAATGGCTGGCTGCTACGAGGCTGTTCTACAGTAGCAGGCTTCCGGGAGGATTCATTAGCGCGCCACCAGCTCAGTCCATCGGCCCACAGCAGTAGGTCTCAGCTTCTCACATTCTCACTGAAGCACTGTGCCAGCAGCCCTCAAGAATCAGCTGTGTTGCCACTGGTGAAACCTCTTCTTATTAACAGGAGAAACTAATCCTGACCAGGGGGATTGCAGTCAGTGTGGCCACCATGCTAACATGCCAACATCTTCATAAAAACAAGACAAGATTCGTGGCATTTGACCCCTTCCTCCATTAACACAATTCACAACCTGTACAAGACCACTATTATTTTGAATCTTTATTATGTTAAAATGCATTGCTCCGTAAAAACGTTTATTATTTCTGTTTATGGAGATGTGGCCGTCGTTATAAAAACATTTTTTAATAATACTTTTTTTTTCATAGTTTTTTATCAATGCAGCTAGATACAACTCAGATGTTTATTTTTAACTATTCTAGAAAATGAACAGTTAATTTCCTTTTCATTTTTGTTTCATTTTCTTACAGGTTGAGCTGTACCCAAACCGATCAAACATCTGTAATCCAGCAAATTGTAAAATAAAAATTCTGCCATATTTACTTGCTACTGAACCAATATCTTGCTGACGGTTGCAACTCAAAAGATAACATACCCACACCAGGCCTGGATAAAGGGAATGAGTCTCCACAAATTGTTTTTTCTCTGTGGTATACAAACCTGAAAAGCAGCAATGGTGAGACTAGAATGGGCAATAAACCTGGGAAACTCTCTAAGCAAGCGTAAAGGCCCCTGACATACGCAAATTTGGATGAACTCAAGTGAATTAGGACTGATACTGAAAGAGTTATGAGCATTCTGCAAATGGAACGGGGACAACCCCTTCTTCCCAGTTTATCTTGACTTAAAGGAGACTTCAAAGTCGAACGAAATCTCTCAACGGTACCTTGAGAGGTAATAAACACGTGTAACGTCCAAAGAAGTAAAGACTGTTAAAATAACTTTGAAAGTTAAGTTCACCAGTGAAACATGACAAACAAACAACCAAAAAAAATCAGACAAAGTGGAATGCGCTTGAAACATGGACTAGAACATTGACACCAGTTGCCAATATGTCAGAAAACAGTCCTTAATGAAGTGCAGTGTCTTGCAGTATGTTCAAAGTCTTTTAAAGGCACTGCCACTCTGCGGAGAGACAAACCTATCTGGGACAAAAGATTTTTACACACGTTCCAAAATCTTGTTGTATTAAAGCCATCAAAACCAGAGAGTTTACGGGCTGGAGGGATTTCACATGAAACAAAAGCTCGTTTACTCCATTGTTTTCGTTAAAGCTTATAAGGAATACCTTGAAAAAGTGCGTAATCAGAGGAATACCCATTTGCTGTTACATGTGCTTTGTCAAAGCAAATTACAGAGTGCAAATATCTCTGTAGTGTTGAGGAGGATGTCAGTGATCCCACCATGTTTGAACAGTCTGGGATGTTTATGTATAGGCCGGCGTCCGGTTAACATACCTCTGCTTGGAAAAGCCCAACATTGAGTGAGTTTGCTGGTCCCTTTACAACATGATCAGGTCCCTGAAGTTGAGACTTTAATATCTAGGAAGAAGTTGCTTTCTGAACAAAGATATGATGGTTCCTTCATCATAGTGATCTAAAAAAAATGCTATGCTATGTCAATCAAATTTGCTTTGGTACATTGGTCTACCACTTGTGAGTGGGTTTGTCCACAAAGGCGTACCAGTCCATGGCCTATTACAAAAAAGAAAAATAAGGAAAATAAGGGAGTACACAAAAGTGGTGCAAATGAAAACATGGGAAAACATAATATAATATTTCATTCTTGTGTTATGTCGTTAATGTTTCAGTCTTGTATTATGTCATTAATGTTTCAGTCTTTTATTATGTCATTAATGTTTTAGTCTTGTATTATGTTGATAATGTTTCAGTCTTGGAATATCTCGATAATGTTTATGTCTTGTGTTATCTCATTAGTGTTTCAGTCTTGTATTATCTCAGTAATGTTTCAGTCTTGTATTATCTGAATATTATTTCAGTCTTGTATTATCTCAATAATGTTTGTCTTGTATTATCTCAGTAATGTTTCAGTCTTGTATTATCTCAGTAATGTTTCAGTCTTGTATTATCTCAGTGATGTTTGAATCTTGTATTATCTCAGTAATGTTTCAGTCTTGTATTATCTGAATAATGTTTGAATCTTGTATTATCTCAGTAATGTTTCAGTCTTGTATTATCTCAGTAATGTTGCACTCTTGTATTATCTCAGTAATGTTTCAGTCTTGTATTATCTCAAGAATGTTTGAGTCTTGTATTATCTCAGTAATGTTTGAGTCTTGTATTATCTCAGTAATGTTTCAGTCTTGTATTATCTCAGTAATGTTTCAGTCTTGTAATATCTAAATAGTGTTTTCTTGTATTATCTGGATTAGTGGCAGAAAACAACAGACAGTATCGTTCTTTTATCTTCTCTTTTCCCCACTGAGGCAGTGTGCCAGAAGCTCTTATATACAGTACCAGCTGGGTCAGCACAGGTGAGACCTCTTCTCATTATTTAGGAAAACATTCTGACTAAAGAGGAAGATTGCAATCACTGTGTCCAACATGTTAACAGACTAACATATGAAAATATAAAGACAAAATGCAAAGCCTGGATGGTAGAGAAGATGTCGATCCTGACACTGGGGTGAACGTAGTCAAGGTTATCAAGCTAGTTCAGAGCAGGCAAGTGGTACTGGATCTGGTTTTGGCCTCTAAATCCTCAGCATTCATGGAGAGATTATTCTCATTCTTTTTCTGGACAACTGTCTTCAGGCTTGAGAAACTGAATTAACGCAACTCTGGAACATAGAGCCTTCTTAAATGTAAACCAAAAATTCTCACACACAGAAAATCTCTCACACACAGAAAATCTCTCACACACAGAAAATCTCTCTCACACAGACACACTGGCTGGCCATTAATGGATGGATTTGTGTAGACGTTCAGTGATGCTTGCTTTTGCTTTGGTAGCAGCTATTTTTCTGTCAACCCATAATATCTCTCTGGAAATTGTGTTATTTACATAATATTGACAATGTATTCTCAACATTCATTGTGGCCAGAGACAAGCTTTGGTGTAACATCAAAATACACCTGTAAACCAATAATGTGTTTTTCAGCTGAACAATTCTGAAAACATAAACTTAGCATTTAAACTGTGCCCCAACTTAATATTTTTTCCTTTCTGTGTCAGGAAAGATCTTGACTCTTCTTGTACTCATTTTTGAACTTCTATTTGTACTAGTATTTTCTAAAATATTTGATGGTGTACTCTGATTGCAAGGAGCGACATCCCAAAAAACTAAGTCTAGGAAAATAAAATTGCATCTCACTTATTTCTGTCCCAAACAATAAAACTAAAACTAAGAGAAAACAAGTAAATTAAGTCTCAGAGCTAACTGAAACTAAGCATAAATTTGAATTTAAAACAAATATAAATACATAACAATGTAAAATCACACAACTTTAATAACATTGCCTCTGGTCAATATGGTCTTGAAATAAACCCTGAACGTATTTCCCATTTTCCTAGTTTTTTTCTTTTTTGTTGGTAAATCATATTAATTAGATTTCAACAAGCCTCTTTATTGAAACGTGACCATTAAACTAAGCTGGTATTGTAGTTTGAATAATAGAGAGTGATTTTCTTGTAGCGTCTATGTTGGAGCTAGAGTCTCTGAAAGTCTTGTGAGTCCATGATGTTACTATTTGGCATTGTAAGGCAACCATAAATCACTTGAACACAAACGTCCTAATCGAAACACTTGTCTACATAGTGTATATTATGTCTTTTCCAAAGTATATACCTACTTCCATCTGTCTAGATGATCTTATTCCCCAAGTATTGTTCCTCAGCCGTAATCAATTTTAAAGTGGCCAGCCAGTGTTCAAAGTAGCCAGGAGAAAAAGATACGTGGATTATGTACCGAGGCGATTCTCTCTACTGAAACGACCTTGTCTATGTAACAGTGCTGTTAGTCGAATGTCCTCGGGTTCTCCGCCGCACACTCAATCACCCCAGTAACCCTTCGAGTCAACACCTGACTGCTGTAGCCTTTTGCTACAATCTCAATTTGTATTTTGTCTCGGACTGTGATGACTTGACAGAGAGAAATAAGAGGATTTATCTTTATCTGCCTCATACTAAGAGAGCTCTCTCCCTATTTCTCTCTCCCTATTTCTCTCTCCCTGTTTCTCTCAGTCAAAGGTCTTTCAAACCTTGGAGTCAGACAGTTGCACAAAGAGCTTATTTTATATGAAATATTATGACCTGCAAATCAATGTGGTGAACATTAAAATAGAAGTGAGCCAGAGTACCCGGTCTTTCAAAGCCTGAAATGTAGAGATCATATTCGACCCCTGTGGCCTTTGACCTGAGAGTATTGACAGTGTAGCAGTCTGATGTGTGCTGTCTTTGTTCTTCAGGTCACTGATTACATGTACTTTTGTTTTTGCATCCCAAAATGCACCCTATCACCTACAGTTTCTTCCCTATGTCTCTGGTGAAAAGTAGAGCACTATATAAGGCAGAGGCTTCCATTTGGGATTAAATCATATGCAACTACAACATTCGATTAGTTGAGCTCCTGCATCAATGCTTTTGTCTGGACAGTAGAACTGAGTTACAGTTCTAGTATGATACAATCTATTATGATATATTGTGTCCCTAATGGCATATTCCCTACATTGTGCACCCTATTCTTTACATAGTAAACCCTATTCTCTTAATACTTCACCCTATTCTCTTAATAGTACACCCTATTCCCTACATAGTACACCCTATTCTCTTAATAGTATACCCTGTTCCCTACATAGTACACCATATTCTCTGAATAGTACACCCTATTCTCTTAGTAGTATACCCCATTCCCTACATAGTATACCCTATTCTCTGAATAGTACACCATATTCTCTTAATAGTGCACCCTATTCTCCTAATAGTACACCCTGTTCTCATAATAGTACACCATATTCTCCTAATAGTACACCCTATTCCCTACATAGTACACCCTATTCTCTTAATAGTACACCTTATTCCTTACATAATACACGTTATTATCTTCATAGTAAATCCTATTATCTACATAGTAAACTCAGATCCCTAAATAGTACACCCTATTCTCTTTTTAGTACACCCTATTCCCTTCACGGTTTGTCCTATTCTTTACATATTACACTCTATTCCCTACATAGTAAACCTTATTCTCTTCATAGTAAATCCTATTATCTACATAGTACACCCTATTCCCTAGATAGTGCACCTTACTTCCAACATAGTACACCCTATTCCTTTAATAGCACAACCTGTTCACTGTATAGTACACCCTATTCACTACATAGTACACCCTATTATGTACATAGTGCACCCTATTATCTACATAGTAAACCCTGTTATCAACATAGTACACCCTATTCCCTTAGTAGTACACCCTATTCCCTTCATAATACACCCAATTCTCTTAATAGTACACCCTATTCCGTACATAATACACCTTATTCTCTCCGTAGTAAATCCTATTATCTACATAGGACACCCAGATCCCTAAATAGTACACCCTATTCCCTACATAGTTCGCCGTATTCTCTTCATAGTGCACCTTACGTCCTACATAGTACACCCTATTCCCTACATAGTACACCCTATCCTTTACATATTGCACCCTATTCGCTTCATAGTACACCATATTCTCTACATAGTACACCCTAGGACCTTGACTGTATGGGAGCTGTGTTGTGTGTATGAAGGAATTATCAAGTTAACCATTTTACCAGAAGTTTTTACAGATATTGTGTGAAAAATATTAACATTTGTTCACCTTGTTTTTGACTGTATTTCAATTCTCTTATGCAACAGTATTTTATTCTTATGTTATCACGAAAAATCAAAGGCAATTGTCTTCAAAACGTTTTGGTGATCACCGGTGGTATGGATCTTCGTAATGGGTCATAACGATTTTGTTTATGGATAGATTAGGGAATTACAGTCGCAGTCAATTATACAGCTACTCCTGAGGAATCATTACTACAAAGTAACTGTGTAAACTTGACTGTATATCCACATTGTTAACATTGCATGTCCGGCGCAGTAAATACTGTGATCAATACGGAGACACACCGACGGCCCGGGTCTATGACATATGTACAGGGATTCTCCCTGGGCTCCAGGACGACTCCGAGGAGGGATATTTGCACTTTTCCCCTGCCATTTTCCAGTTCAGGATTCCAATTAACCCGGCACACTGCGTGACGCCAATCACACCGCGGCGTATTGACAACGGGCAGAGAGTAATGCTGTAAGGACGATGTAGCCTAGCGTGCACGCGCGTCTGTGCAGGTGCGGACGCGTGTGCGTGCGTGCCTGTCAGGCGACGTTTTCGTGCGCTCGGGCACGCGTGAGCGTGAACAACTCCTCCACTGCCTGGTGTGACAGAGAAGTTTGCTCCAGTCATTTATCAAGTGCCTCTCTGGCCAGCGAGAGGGCTGTCTCAGTCCCAGCAGTCCCTAGGCCCTGTGCCCGCTGCTCAGGGGGCCGGCCCTGCAATATGTGCATTTCAGGCCTCTCGTGGGCTGGCTGGCTGGTTGGCTGGCTGGGTGTAGAGAAAACTGCTGAGGTACTCACTGCTGCTAACTTTGATGGATTTGTTGTTGTCATTTGCTTTTGGTCCCGTTCAAACCCCCTCCGCAACAAAACAAAGGGAATCATTAAGTCTTTTGTGCTGCAATGGACTTTTATGGGGTTGGGGATAATGCAGTACGAGATGGGGTACAGATGGGGTACAGATGGGGTCACGCAGAGCGTTCTGTCGTTCTCCCGGCCCCAATCCTCTTCCTGGATGGGGTGCTCCGCATGCATGGGTGAGTCTGCATTGAGAGCTGATTACAGAATGATTTAGTGACCACTGATATCCCACTACCCTTTCCTTTCTCCTCAAGCCTCCATCGCTGGCCTCACTTTAATCATAACAGAGAGACAGACAGAGAGACAGAAAGAAACAAAGAGAGAGAAACTGATACAAAGACAGAGAGACAGAGAGAAACAGAGACAAAGACAGAGAGCGAGAGAAAGACTGAGAGAGACAGCATGACAGTCTGTCTCTTGCTCTTTTTCTCTCTGAGAGAGAGAGTGGGAAAGACTGTGAGACAGAGAGAAAGAGAGTGAGAGAAAGCTAGAGGGACAGAAAGAGAAAGACAAGATAGAGAGACACAGAAAGAGAGAGAGAGACAAAGAGAGAAAGGCTGAGAGACAGAGAGAAAGACAGAGAGAGACAGACAAAGACAGAGTGACTGACAGCCTGGCAGTGTTCGCTGGGTTTATATTTACAGCCTAGTTACCGTCTAGATAGCACCTAGTGCACTTTGTGTGTGTGTGTGTGTGTGTGTGTGTGAGTGTGTGTGTGTGCTGCGCTGGGCGAAGCTCAGGACCAGGTCATTACAGTAGATCACCATTTGAGGCCAGCCGGGCCCCTGTATAACAGTATTTACTGGGTAATGCAGTCTGGCTGAGTCCACATCGCCGTGCAGTCTGGTGCAATGAGCTCTCAGTAAATGACCAGATTTGTGTTTTTACACAAAAAGATGTTGTTTTGAAAAGAAAAGAAAAAAGTAAAAACTTAAGGCAATTAATCGCACAACGGGTTTCTCTTCTGCCATCTCAGTCGTGACCCGTATTTACATATTTAGTATGGAACGTATCCCATTCTGGTCTCATTATCATACTTCAAAATAGTAACGCTCATTTGTATTGTAACTTTACAACAGTGTGCACGTGACCACAAAAGAGATCAAAGGGGGACGTTTGTGGCCGAGTGCGTCTCAATGTGTGATCCCGAAAGGCGGATGTACACCAACCTGGTAGATGATGTTGTTGTTGTCAGAGTGAACTCTCCTCTGTTTACCAGGGAGGCCAGGGCAGGACAGTGTCGGTGACCTGAAGGTCAGGCTCTGAGTCGGTCACAGCCGAGTGCTCACCCAGCCTCCTCATCAGCGTTAACCGAAGACACATTCAGATGGCCTTATTGACCAGTTAATGAGCCACAACACACTCCCTTTAAGACCCGTCCACACCCCCAAAACTATCACCCCTCAAGTCATTGATTAAAACATTATTTAAATGCAAATCTTTTCTTTGTTGAATAGTCTGGGGTAATTAAACGTAATTAGATATTACATAATCAGGTGGTTAAAGAGGAGTGATTGTGGTGGCGCTACTGTACATGTCTGACGGAGTTCTCGTCGTCTTGTGTCTCCGTGTTTGTTTGGTGTCGCAACCTTGTTGTTCTGTATTCTGTCTTTGAATGTTGATGATTGACAATAACCACCAAGGCCATTAATGAGATCTGAAATACCTGTTCCATGTTTGAACAGTAATGAAAATCTCTCCTCCTTTTGAGAATGAATGTACGTACGTCACCCTCTCTGTCTCTCTCTGTCTCTCTCTCTCTCTCTCTCTCTATCCCTGTATGTCTCTGTCTCTCTCTCTGTATGTCTTTGTCTCTCTCTGTATGTCTCTGTCTCTCTCTCTCCTCCCCACATCCAGCTTCTGATTTTAGTAAACGGTGAGACAACAGATCAAGGGTAAAATGAAGTATGCAAATGTAATCATATCCATCAGAGAATGTTTTATGGCAGAAAGCTATTAATTTCTTCTCCTGCTTGTTGACACTTTAACATATGCATCACCTAGCTGCTCGCAAATGATTATTTTGGTGTTTCCCCATTGACAGAGTATTATTTTATTTTCCGTTGCAGCTTGTTATTTTTCTAAACTTACCCTGTCTGGAGTGCATTAATGGTCTCAGATTGAAATTTCATTCGGAAGAACTACACTAAGTGAAATGCATGTTTGGTGTTTAATGGAAAAAATAATTACACGTCAGATGAAACGAAGCGTGACGCATTGTAAACAGACGCATCGTAACCAGGGAGACGCATCGCCATAACCAAGGAGAGCGAGTGCCAATACAAGTCAACTTTAACAGGTCAGCTTACACAGTCCAGTTCGCCTCTTCACTGAATCACTGAGCGTGTTGCGAACACCCAGGCGTCCCTTTTTGACCTGCTTCCAGCACGTGCACTATCTGAACTTGTCTGAACGTGTCCATTTACACGGGTTTGTTTACACGTGTCTGTTTACCTGTCCGGTTGGATCACGGTCAAATCGCAATGCGTCCTTTAATTGACTACATCTGTCTGAAAAATCTGAGCGAGTGCGAAGCTGTGCTGCAGTTGCAGCACTCCCGGCTCTGTGCACACAGAGACCAGGGTTCAATACCTGCCTCTAACTTTCACAGCTATGTCTCCTCCTCACCTGTCTCCCTTTGATTCCTACTCTCAAAACAAGCTTTGAATGAACAGCAGAGATGTATAAGGTGAGCGCATGTCCACTCCTCATTTGTAATAATAGTAACATATACGGTACTCAATCAGAATGTGGAATGTCAAGGCACAGGACATGCCATGGCACCGTGTGTAAAGGACATGGCATGGCACCGTGTGTAAAGGACATGCCATGGCACCGTGTGTAAAGGACATGGCATGGCACCGTGTGTAAAGGACATGCCATGGCACCGTGTGTAAAGGACATGCCATGGCACCGTGTGTAAAGACATGCCATGGCACCGAGTGTAAAGGACATGGTATGGCACCGTGTGTAAAGGACATGCCATGGCACCGTGTTTAAAGGACATGCCATGGCACCGTGTGTAAAGGACAAGCCATGGCACCGTGTGTAAAGACATGCCATGGCACCGTGTGTAAAGGACATGCCATGGCACCGTGTGTAAAGGACATGCCATGGCACCGTGTGTAAAGGACATGGCATGGCACTGTGTGTAAAGGACATGCCAATGCACCGTGTGTAAAGGGGACAGTTCACACAGGCATTCCATTGACTGGTTTTAGCTTGTTTTGCATTGAGAAACAATTGACCAACCAGCAGCATTGGGTTTTTGGACCAGTCAAAACAGTGAGAATGAACGGTATTTGAGTTCTAAAAAGCATTAGGGAGGTCCACATCAACACACATACACAGCCTATCTCAAACACACGCGCATTCACACGAGCAGACACTCCCACATCAACACACATACACAGCCTATCTGAAACACACACACACATTCACACGAGCAGACACACTCCCACATCAACAGACATACACAGCCTATCTCAAACACACACACACACGCACTCCCACACAAGCACACATTGTATATTCAGAAAGGTCCCCATGAACAGTAAAGATGTGTCTGGATGACTGGATGGAAAACAACAAACAGAAAACAGCATTTCCTCCAGTTCCAGTTCCTGATAGCTGGTCTTTGTCTGCTCTGAAGCCCAGTACTGCAGGGCAAGGTAGTGAATTCCCATCCAATTCATCCTCAGTGCTCCTGCCCACAGGAATTGAAACCCATATAGCTCACTTCTGGGCTCTGAAAGGCTCGGAGAGTGGTGTGGTCAGGAAGATTGATTGGTTGGCTAGATCACAGCTCACTGACTGAAGACCGTGCACTGCAATGCACGCTGGGCCGAACTGAATGGGAGCCCATGCATCACATGACCCACTGGTTGATCTGGTGAGTTAAAGATAATTGGAAGATATTTACAGTGAACTGTCTTTTCAAGGAAGTTGAAAGGTTCAAGGTTTCTGTGTTAGGGCAGGGCTTTGTCTAGAATGTTCTGTATGATTTTATATTGTTCTGTATTCTCCAGGGTTTCATAGTACTGTATGGTTCTACCTACTATATGGTCCTCTACGGTCATACCGTGTTCTGTCTCTATATTTACCCATGAACCAAAGTTACATTTGTGAATGTTCCCCAGATTATTAATTAGGTTGCCTCGAAAGTCCTAATAACCAACTGTCCAGTCATGGTAATAATGTATTTTATATATCATTTATTTCAGTAGCGAAGTCAGTTGAGACCGAAGTCTCATTCACAACTGAGCCCTGCATAGAACACATAGATACAAAACGTTCCAAGAAAATATATAGAACAGACAAATAAAAAAAAAGACATTAACAATGATACAACAATTAAGAGAAACTGTTACAGCTGTTGTCACACAGGCCACTGATTAACTTTTTGAACACCCCTATAGGTACCAGTTCATCTGATTTTAGAGAACACTGCATTTTGTTCGGCATATAAGGTGTATCAAAACTAAAAGCAGTCTGGCCAATCTCTGTGTAAACAGGGGGGACTGACAGTGAAATCCTGTGAAATCCAGTGAAATCCAGACCTGGTTTGATAATTAGTCATACTGACGTTGATTAAGGATGTTAAGTAAGTAGGTGATTTACCCAATAATGCTTTAAAATCATACAAAAGGTAGTGCTGCTCTCTTTGTTCTAAGGAGGCCCAACATACCTCGTGATACAAAACACAGTGGTGAGTTGTAGGACCAAAACCAGTAATGAATCTGAGAGCACAGTGGAAGACTGCATAATGATGTCTGTATAAAGCACTTGTCTGATGCTGCACAAACATTTGCATAGCACATGTTGTTATTACATTACCTGGAAATGAGTTACCTGAGGTAATGTATCAGTTAGGGTTTTATGGTGATTGACACAAATAATGTGCATGCTAAAAATCTTAAGAGAACTGTCCAAGGATATTTCATTCAGAGCATTTTCCAACACATTCCGCTGAAAATATTTTAATGTTTTTGGTAAATTGGATCAAACCTTAAATAGAACCAAATGGGAATACTACCTAAAGTCCTGGAAAAGTTTCTGGTTTACTGGATGTGCTTCCTTGTTTGGTTCTATGTTGTTCTCCATGATGAATGGTTATACTGTATATGCTTTATGGTCCAATATGACAGTACAGAATGTGCCGGTTTCGGGGGACATAGATTAAGCCTAGTCCTGGACTAAACAATATCAAGCTCAATGGACATTCTTCAATTTATTCCAGGACTTGACATAACCTGTCCTCAAAACCAGCCTTATATGTTTAATGTAATCCTTGCCCATCTGAAAGAAAACATCTGAAACCATTTCAGCAAGTATGCCAGAGAACATGGCTTAGTCTTCTCTACCGGCGCTCACTTTGCTGATGTGGCATTATTGGCAATAAACGTACTTATTAGGAGCGTGATATATGGTTGTCTGGCTATCTGGAGAGGAATGGGCAAACTGAATGCCGCACTGCATGGCAGCATCTAATAAGTGACCGCAATGTGAATGTAAATACGGCTGCGCATTTGTGGCGGTAGACCCGTCTGATGTGTTACCTGTAGGACTGCGTTAACGACCTGTGGGTTATGACAGTATAAAGACTAGTCAGTGGCGATGGCTGTGAGTCTGCTGCCAAAGTGCCTCTAACCTTTTGAGTATTACTTCTAATTAGCGGGGAGAAGACATGCTAAAAGTACCAGATGGTAACATTATTTGATAGCCTCCCAAACTGACTACCGACCACAGTCCTTTAATGCTTGTCTGATATTTCTAATTAAATCGGCTTGTCAAAATGGCAATTTACACTAAATTGATGCCACACACTGTGCTATTAATACTATGTCACTGACATTGCTATTAATTATACAGACTAGTTGATATAAGAGGCATCTTCATTATCGACATAAAGATTAAGATGGGGACTTCAAGTGGGAGAGGGGATGTAATGGAAACCATAACAGATATTTTCATCTAATATCCATTTGCAAAGAATATTAGCCTCCTTGTCAGATTGTGCTCAAATTGGCCTGAAACTAGACCTGTCATGCCCACAATCAGGATGTCTACCTTGCTCTGTGACCTGAAACCCGAAACAACATCAACACTTGACAGATTTGACATGGAAAATCATGGACAAAACAACCTCTATTTGGCTAACCAAGCAGCTAATACAGTAGATGAAGCAGTGAATTTATTAGGTAAATCTCAAGACGTTTTCTTTCTATTTTTTCCCCTTACCACTTTGAAAGCTCAAATACTTTTCACACATTTATTTAGACATTTTCTACCATTAACACATGAGCCCACTGGAGCATAAGAAGTCAAATTAACAATGAACTGTGTAACATTTATAACTATTCCAGAACAACTTATAAAAGAAATAGCTGTCACTACATGCTAATAGTGCAACGCGGCCAAATTGAACGAAGCAAAACGGCTCACTCCGCTCTGTCTGCTTCATCTCTTCGGTCACTGACAGGAGTAGTCATCTTCATTTTCTTTGTCCTTACTTTGGAGCATAAGGTAATATATAAAGGACTGTGCTTACAAGATCTGTCTGGTTCTACTCCCCACTCGGGCCCTTTGATTTGATCAATGCTCTGAAGTTGATGCCCATAAGCCTGGGAAGATGAGTTATATCTTCCGCGAGACGGTATTGTATGCCTTACACTTATTAACTTGCACAGTGGTATAGTGCACAATGTATATTCATTATTTACATAAACATTACTCTTAATACCTTTCTAATTTATTCTGACAAAGTGGTGGGTGAAAAATCACTACGTCATATAACATTTTTCATGACGCCCGCTTGTACGGCGCCAACCAAAGCGTTGGAAAGCGATCGAATTGGCTGGTGCTTTATGGTACTTTGTCGGGTCTGTTATCCTTTGTTTTATGACACGACAGCGAGCTCAAAGTCAACCTCAGTATGATGAGGCATTAGCCTCCGCTACCGTTTCACTCAGAGAGGTCAAGGTCAGGTCATACTGGGGAGGGGCCCTTCCACACCGCCTGCCAACCTCCAGCGGCCGGCTTTAACATGCATACACACACACACACACACACACACACACACAAGGTAGTATGCACGGGCGCATGCATATTGGACCCATGCACATGAACCTCACATACTGGGCCGACCCCCAAGAGCCTCCAGCCCCGCCCCCAGACTTTTTGTCCCTTTCTAACTGTCTTTCTGTCCCTCCCCCTCTCTATCTTTTTCTCTTAGTGTCCCTCTCTCTCTCTGTCCCTCCCTCTCTCTCTCTGTCCCTCCCCCTCTGTCTCTTCCATCCCCTTCTCTCTCTGTCCCTCTGTCCCCCCTCTCCCTCTCTCTTTCTCTCTGTCCCTCCCCTTCTCTCTCTGCTGGGGAAAGATATTATTTGTGCTCACCTCATCACTGCTCAGATGGGCTGTGCAGCGATAATAATACCCCTTTAACCTTCTAAATGATTACTATTAGGATTGGGGAACATACAGCCACAAATACTGTTCTGCTGCTGACACCAACACAGCTGCTGCTTGAGTTGCTACTGCTACTGGTACTGCTGATGGTACTGGTACTGCTGATGGTACTGGTACTGCTGTTGGTACTGGTATTTGTACTGCTGTTGGTCATTGTACTGCTGTTGATACTGGTACTTGTACTGCTGTTGGTACTTGTACTGCTGTTGATACCGGTACTTGTACTGCTGTTGGTCCTTGTACTGATGTTGATACTGGTACTGCTGTTTATACTAGTGTTTGTACTGCTGTTGGTACTGGTACAGCTGGTAATGCTGTTTTTACTTGTACTGCTGTTGGTACTGGTACTGATGTTGGTACTGCTGTTGATACTGGCACTTGTACTGCTGTTTGTACTGATACTGCTGTTGTTACTTGTACTGCTTTTGGTAATCATACTGATACTGATACTGGTACTTGTACTGCTGTTGGTACTGGTACTGTTGATACCACTGTTGTTACTGGTATTGTTTAGATTTCAAAGATGACATATTCCAATTCTACCTCGATCAAATCAGTATAATCATAATTATTGTAGTAGTGGTAGTTATAGTAGTAGTAGTAGTAGTACTAGTAGTGGTAGTGGTGGTAGTAGTACTAATAGTGGTAGTAGTAGTAGTAGAAGTAGTAGTATTAGTAGTGGTAGTATGGTAGAGGTACTGAAAGTGTTAGTTGTGGTAGTATAGTAGTAGTAGTAGTGGTAATAGTACTAATAGTGGTGGTGGTAGTAGTAGTAGTAGTGGTGGTAGTAGTAGTAGTAGTGGTACTAGTAGATCTAGTAGTATTAGTAGTACTGGCAGAGGTACTAAAAGTATTAGTGGTGGTTGTAGTACTTATATTAGCAGTATCAGTGGTAATAGTACTACTAGTAGTAGAAGTGGTAGTAGTAGTAGTAGAAGTACTAATAGAAGTAGTAGTGGAAGTAGTAATAGTAGTGGTAGTAGTATTTATAGTAGTATTAGTAGTAACAGTGGTAGTAGTATTTATTGTAGTAGGGGTAGTAGTAGTTGTAGTAGTACTAATAGTAGTAGTAGTACCATGTTTTGTATTGTTAATAGATTTTTCCCCCTAAACTTGGTATGAAATACAGTCTTAAATCTTTTTAACCAAAAGCCTTTGTCTTGTGTAGTGTATCTAGCACCTGTCAATGCCCATAGGGCTCAGATGAAAAGTATTTGTGCAGTGGTAAAGTCAATGATTAGTGTGTGGGTGTGTGTGTGTGTGTGTATACAGTTGACATTTGTGTGCATTTGAGCGTGCGTGTGTCCATCCATGCATGTGTGTCTGTGGAGTTAAACTATCCATTTGTCCCAGAGAAGTGGACACGGTCTCACTCTTAATGTCTCGCCTTAAATAAACACTCCCAGACAGACCTCTGGCCGATTCACAGTCCACCGCTCAACCCCTCTACACCCCCAACCTCTACACCCTATACCCCCAACCTCTACACCCTCCACCCCCAACCTCTACACCCCCAACCTCTACACCCTACACCCCCAACCTCTACACCCCCAACCTCTCCACCCCCAACCTCTCCACCCCTCAACCACTCCACCCCTCCACACTTCCACTATCCACCTCTTAACCCCACCCCTTAATCCTTCTGCCCCTTAACTCATACACCCCTCCACCTCTACTCCTCCACCCCTTAATCTCTCCACCTCCACCCCTCCACCACACACCATGCAGGGCTTTCCTATTGTGGAGTCCCGATGATGTAGGACTACTGTCATTTATGGCCTCTGCTGTCCCGAACGGCATCCTATTCCCAGTCAAGATCACTACCTTTGACCAGAGCCCTATGGGGGATATAAAATGGAATAGGGCTTCATTTGTGACGCATACACTAGAGACCAGAGGAAGGCTATGAGAGGTTTATCCAGCCCTTGCCCATTCACATTATGTGACATTTGTTTGCCTCTAAATAAAATATGGAAGAAGGAAGATCTGTCAGTGCAGCGATTTTCTTAAAATAACATCAGAGAGTACCAGGGGAAGAAGCGAGAGAGAGAGAAGAGAGAGAAAAGAGAGAACTAGAGAGGGAGGGAGAGAGAGAAAGAGGGGCTGACACAGTGTGTACTTCATCACCTGCAAACCCAATGAGGGAGATCTTATCAGTGTCGCCTCACACTCGTGGAAAGGCTTTTGTGTGTTTGTGTGCGTGTGTTTGTGTGTGTGTGTTTGTGTGTGTGTGTGTGTGTTTGTGTGTGTGTGTGCCTTCTGGAAAGAAGCGTTTTCCAACTGCTGCCTCCACCTCTGCCTCTGTGCGGGACTGCCTGCTTGCCTGCACGCTACACTAACCAAGAATGTGTATTTCTGTAGATGATTAAATCAATACCATTTTGACAAGACTTGTTGGAACATGCCTCTTTATTTTACGCAATTCCTTCCCGTTCGTCAGGGGGGCATTTATCAAGCTGCCGGGTCGCTGTCACCTAATGGAGATTGTTCTTTAGTCCCGCTGCACTTGATAGAAGGCCTGCGATTATGATGCATGTCGATAGTTTACAGAGATATTGACACAGGAACAAAGAGCATAGCCCCGCGGTTGATAGCCTCCCCCCTCCAAAACACCTCCTTCTGCCACTAGCTCACTGCCATACTCTGGAGTCTCTGAGGGGCCACACAGCCATAATTCAAAAGCCACGGTCCCTCCATTTACTTGAGGATCTTTGTTGTTTTAGAGGGACAGTCAAGACTGGGTCGGGACAGACGTACAATCCTCTCAGACTTCTGGAGTTTAATTACATGACTTTTGGTTTGTGCAATGCCCTCAGCAACATTTTGGGGATCCATGGGGCTCTGGTCAAATGCAGTACGTGGAGAGGTCGAATGTAAGAATGGGAATCCATTTCAGAGTGAATTTGACTCTTTTTTTATACCAATGTGTTGGATGGTTCTCCAGGCTGATCGTAATCTATGGACCATGGGAAATTGCTAACCATTGTGGTAGTTTCTTTAGCCATTACAAACTTTTGCTAATTTTAACCACCGCAAGCTATACCTTTTTCTTTTTTATGATCAAACCAGCTTGGCACAAAATCTTAGCCATGTCCGAAACCTGAAGATTTTTGTTAGCTGTCCTTGTTTTTGACTGCTACTTAGGAGATGATGTATGTGTTTGTATGTATGTGTTTGTTGTTGGAGTAATGTTCTTTGGGACAGAGGTGTAAGGAAACCTTTTGTAATGTGCTTCAATGTTCCTTTGTCTGTGCAGTATTAATGTACTATATTATCCCATACATATAAATGACTCACCATAAAACAACTTACCCCCCATACACACACATACATACACACAAACACACACACACATTATTTAACCATCTAACCATTACCCAAACCTAAATTTAACTGACCTAGCATTGACCTTGTGCGCCATGAGTCTGTCCATGCAGGTGTTCCTGTGGAGTTAAGATGGACAAAAAAAAATGGTAAGGGTTTGGTAACACTCCCGTTTGGTTAAGGTTAGAAAACCACAGTATTGTGATTCGAACTGGCCAGCATTGGGGTCCGAGTCGCCCACCATCCTCGACCACAACTACCTAGCGAATCTTCTCTTAATATAAAGCTACACGCACATACTACTGCCCCTAGTGGCACTTCTAAACATGCCATAGTGTGGGATGGTTATAGAGGGCATTTGCCATTACACTCAGAAGGTGATTTCAGCGTGTGTATTGCACACAGTTAGACATAAATACCCCTACATGCGGTTAGGGGGACATTAACCCCCTGACCCTAACCCCAAAATAGGATGGTTCCCTATTCCTTAGCCCTAAACCATAACCCTTACATTACCCTAACACTAACCTTGACTCAACCCTAACCTTAACTTAACCTGACATGTATGCCTAAACTTTATTTAGCCTTAAGGCCTAATCCTAAACTTAATCAATAATGCCTAAACCTAAAAGGAAATCCATTTCTAACACTATGCCCGATTGTACATTTTGGCCTAAACCTAACCCCTCAATTCCCTTGCCAAGAACCTTGTGGGGACCAATTTATCTGGATTTACTATCCTTGTATGCCACCCAGACACACACAGACCCACAGACACACACAGACATACACAAATCTACAAAAACACACACCGACACAAACAGACACAAACAGACCCAGACACACACAGACATACACAAATCTACAAACACACACACTGACACAAACAGACACAAACAGACCCAGACACACACAGACATACACAAATCTACAAACGCACACACAGACACAAACAGAAACGCACATAGACACACACAGACCCACAGACAGACACATACAGACCCTAAGACACTCCTGTGTGTCTGTATACACACAGACATATACAGACACACAGGAGTTAAAGATGAAACTATGAATTTCACCCTGGGTGGGTTGTGATGACAACAAACCCTGAGTATTATGAGCCTGAAGGAGAGGAGGAAGAAATAAAAAAGAGGGATAGTCCTTATAAAAAAGAGGGAGTGAATACAAATGATGGCCTTCCACCTTCGAATTCCAATGGATGGCCCTCCACCTTCAAATTCCCAAAATATGGCCCTCCACCTTTAAATTCCTGATGATTGCACTCCAACATTAAATTCCAAATGATGTTCCTCCACCTTTCCATTCCAAATGATGTTTGGAATGAAACATTCCAAATGATGTTCCTCTACCTTTCCATTCCAAATGATGTTCCTCTACCTTTCCATTCCAAATGATGTTCCTCCACCTTTCCATTCCAAATGATGTTCCTCTACCTTTCCTTTCCAAATGATGTTCCTCCACCTTTCCATTCCAAATGATGTTCCTCCACCTTTCCATTCCAAATGATGTTCCTCTACCTTTCCTTTCCAAATGATGTTCCTCCACCTTTCCATTCCAAATGATGTTCCTCCACCTGTCCATTCCAAATGATGTTCCTCCACCTTTCCATTCCAAATGATGTTCCTCTACCTTTCCTTTCCAAATAATGTTCCTCCACCTTTCCTTTCTAAATGATGGCCCTCAAGCTTTAAATCCCCAAATGACGGCCCCCCACCTATGCATTGTGGGTCTTACTGGAACGGCTTGACTGCCCACTGATCCATGACTTAACAACTAATCCAGTTGGTAAGTTATTATTTATCTGCAGGAAAGTTTGTCAAACTCGGGCTTTTGATTTTTCACCCCTGATTTCCCTCTTGTGGCTTGCTCTCCCACATGCTCCCCAACATAATTTATGACTGCCTCTGGTCCTGATGACAGATTATTAAAAGTAGAATTAGTTTTTTGCGGCAGGATCTCTCCGTTGGGAATTGGGAAGGCAGTGCTCCTCTGAGGAGACAGACGAAGGTCCCTTACGAGGTCTCCATTACTAATAGATGTTTTTTTTTTCTTTTTCTGAAGCATCATGAAGGGTGAGGACGAGACTAATGATTTGGATTGAGCGTGGCAGCCGTCACGTGGTCTGCACTCTGTCCCAAACGGCATCCTATTCCCTTCTTAATTCTGACCCTTATTTTAACAGGAAGCCATAAACCTCTGGTTAAAGCAGTGCACTCCATAGGTAACTAGTGTGCCATTTAGGAGTGAGCCGTGGAAGAGACAAGAGGTTAACCTCCTCCCTGTGGAGAGCTTTATTGGATTGTTTAGCAGCAGAAGGATAATGTTTTTGTCATAGACTGCTGTGGCAAAACAGCGGTACACACGGCAGAGAGAAGGGGGAGGAGGAACAGAGGGAGAGGAAGAAGAGAGATGAGGAGAGGGATGGAGAGGGATGGAGAGGGAGATTGAGACAGAGAGGGTAGGTGAGAGCAAGGGGGATTGGGAGGGACGACGCAAAAAGGAGGATAGGAGAGACGGAAAGACAGACAGAGAGAATTCCAAAGAGGGATAGAAAAAGTGTAGTAAGAGTAAAGCAAGTGAGGACAAAGGGTCGCACCTAAACACAGGAGAGAAGCCAGAGAGAGGACCAGGTCAGCTGAAGAAATGAGAGAAGCCAGAGAGAGGACCAGGTCAGCTGAAGAAATGAGAGAAGCCAGAGAGTAAGGGAGTCAGCTGAAGGGTTAAGACAGGGCACACTGTGAAGGAGGAGGAGGATATTTTAAATACGTAGCTGGACAGATTTAGTGTATGGTGTGAGTTACACAATGATACCTACACAAGCACACACACACACTCACACTCTTTCACCCCACTCCTCCATCCACTCCTACTCTCACAAACCCCAAACAAGAAAAGAAGAGAGATGTTAGTTCCATTCACCTGATGGCCGTTTGGAGCTCGTACTCCCAGCATGCCTCTGCTGAGAGAAGGAACCAGAGGGGAGTCACAGCGCAGCTGAGAGCCTCGGCTTAATCTTATGCATCATTAAGCACTCAGCGGCAAGCCAGCACTGTTCATATACATCATCCACGCTTAATAAACATAATGATGACATAAGATGTAATTCTAGATGAATTTTCATTTTATAGGGAAATGGAGAATTCCTCATGGAAAGGGAAAAGGGAAGGGGAGAGAGAAAAATGAAAACAAAACTAAATTATCAGGGAAGTACAAAATAAATGATGCTTTTTTGCTTCTTTTCAGAGATAAATGGAGGTGGTGACTTAGAATGCTGCTGCCAGCTGGTGGTGGTGGTGCTGTGGGTGGTAGTGAAAGTGGTTGTGGTAATGATGGTGATGGTAGTGATGGTGTGGTGGTAGTGGTAGTAGTTGTGGTGGTGGTAGTAGTAATAGTTGTTGTAGTAGTAATAGTGGTGGTGGGAGTAGTTGTAGTAGTGGTGTTGGTAGTAGTAGTGGTGGTGGTAGTAGCAATAGTAGTAGTAGTAGTAAAGTAGTAGTAATAGTAGTGGTGGTGGTAGTAGTAATGTAGTAGTACTAGTAGTGGTGGTAGTAGTGGCAAAAGTAGCAGTAGTGGTAGTAGTAGTAGTGGTGGTAGTAGTAGTAGTAGTGGTGGTGGTAGTGGTACTAGTAGTAGTGGTGGTGGTAGTAGTAGTAGTGGTGGTGGTAGTGGTACTAGTAGTACTGGTGGTAGTAGTAGTAGTAGTGCTAGTAGATATATGTCCAAAACAGAACACACTACCTTCACAGTTCTTAAGTTCTTTAACTTGTTTAAAGTCCACCTGTGGCAAGTTCAATTGATTGGACATGATTTGGAAAGGCACACACCTGTCTATATAAGGACCCACATTTTACATCCAAGGAACTGTCTGTAGACCTGAGAGATTATGTTGAGGCATAGAGATCTGTGGAGGGTTATAAATTGCTAAAGCATTGAAAGTTCCCAGGAGCACATCATTGTGAAATGGAAGACATTTCATACCACCAAGACACTTCCTAGAGCTCGCCATACGGCCAAACTAAGCAGCTGGGCAAGAAGTTCCTTAATCACAGAGGTAACAAAGAGCCCAATGACCACTCCAACAGAGCTTCAGCATTTTTCTGCAGAGACAGGAGAACCTGCTAGAAGGACAACCATCTCTGCAGCACTCCATCAATCAGGCCTTCATGATTGAATGGCTGGATGAAAGTCACTCCTAAGTAAAAGACATGAAATCTTTAGGACTGAGAGCATAAGGAAACTGATTATCTGGTCTGATCATACTAATATTGAACAATTTGCCCTGAATGCCAGTGCTACATCTAGCAAAAACAAGGTATGCTCATCACCTGGCTAAAATCATACCTACGGTGATGCAGGATGGTGGGAACATCATGCCATAAGGGTTGTTTCTCAACGCAAGGGACAGGGAGACTGGTTAGGCTTGTGGGAATGATGAATGGAGCAAAATACACCAAGGTCCTTGAAGAAAACCAGACCCAGATCACACAGGTCATCAGACTGGGTCAAAGATTAATCTTTCAGCACAACAACAACCCAAAGCGCACAGCCAAGACAACTCTGAAGTGGCTTCAGGACAAGTCTGGGAATGTCCTTGAACGGCCCAGCCGAAGCCTGAACTTGAACCCCAATGAATATCTCTGAGGAGACCTGTAGATTGTAGTTCACCAACTCCCCCTCTTCCAATCTGAAAGAGCTTGAGAGGATCTTCAAGGAAGAATGTGTGATACTGCCCAAACCAAGGTATGCAAAGCTGGTAGAGGCATACTCAACAAGACCCAAAGCTGTGATCGTTGCCAAAGGCACTGAATAGAGGGTCTGAATACTTAATTATATGAAATATTTCAGTTTTTAAAAAAATAAACTGGCACATGTGATTTCACTTTATGGTGTGTGGAATGTAGATTGATGGCAAAAATGTGGAGAAACTGAAGGCGTCTGAATTTTCCAAAGGCACTGTATAACCTAGAATGTTGTGATCATTTTGTAGCATCCCACTTTCCCGGGGCTGGCTTGTCTGTGAAGCTAGGCTGAGTCCGTCCTAGTCGGCCTCTGGGTGAGAGAGTAGATGCTGCAGGAAGTGGTCTTGGAGGTCTAGTTGGGGGCACTCTTCCCTCTAGTCTAAAGGTCAAATCCCAAAGTCCCAGAGCAGTGATGGAGACGGTGCCCAGTGTAGGGATGTTGCCCCTACATGCCCTCTTTTTAGGTGGGACATTAAACAGATGTCCTGCCTCTGTGGTTACTGAAAATGCCATGTCACTCATTCAGTAAGAACTGGTGTGTTAACCCGGCTATCTTCACTAAATTTCCAATCTGTCAGTCAGATAACCTTGCCTACATAATCATCACCAAGTCCTAATTGCCTCAGTCACACCCTGTCCTCCAACCTGTGTGTGAAATAAAGACTAGGAACAAAAAGATGTAATTAATTATAGATGAAATAATAAAACAATAACCATTATTCATTAATCTATAGAATTTATTATGTATCTACTTTGAGTTGCTCTGGATAACACTGAAAAAAATATAGCAGACTTGAGTTCAGTTTTATTAAAACTTCACTAAACTCGCCAGAGTAGCCTGTTCTTCCAAAGTACAGCAAAAATAATAACGTAAGCAAAACACGATCCATGCAGAAGATTTAGAATACTTTCGGATCTCTCGGTCCAACCGACTAAACATGCAGAAAAAGTCAGGTTCAGCCACGGGCAAAAATGCTGGCCATAGTGCCACCTCCTAATCACTCAGTCAAACTCAGAGGTCAGTGTCTGTGCTGTATACAAGATATCTGTGCTACCATAATGGTCTTTGCTGGTGATATAACGTATAGCTGTTGTACATGGATAGCAATCGCATGCTACGCTACAACAACACCTTTCCTCTGAAAATATGCAACGTCTAAAGTGAACAATGTGTCACGCGTGGAAGTCCAGGGCGTCGTTTTTGTTGGAAAATGATGTTGTTTGACTATGTTTTGGAGGTCTTGGTTGCCTGCGCGTTTTGAGGAGTAATGTGAGCTTCAGACCTCAGCAAGTTTGGAGCTAGCAGACCATGCCCAGTCGGCATGCCAGTGGGTGAGTCCCGTCGCTGGGATGTAGGGATCATTACCAACCCCTCCCTCCTCTCTCTTCTCTCTCTCACCCTCTCTCTCACCCTCTCTCTCACCCTCTCTCTCACCCTCACGCTCAATCACGCTTTCTCTGTCTTCTCTTTCTCCCTCCCTCTGTCTCTCGCTCACCCTCTCTTTGTCACCCTGTATCACTTTCTGTCTTCCCCTGTCTCTGTCTGTCTTTACTCTCTATGCCTGTCTCTCTGTGTAACACATCTTAAAAGATTGAAGACATTATGAAACCAACCCATCCTTGTGTAATGTATGTTTAGCATCTCCAACAACATATATACATTCCATTAGCCCACACACTCATCAACTCCGTCTGATTTTTCTGTGATATATTGCCCTCTCGTTAATTAGTTACCCATGATCCTCCACTCTCTGAAAACAGTAATAGGTGTGTGTGTGTCTATTTCTTTGTGTGACCATGGACAGCGTCAGAGAAATGGGCTTTTAACTAACATGCAAAGTGATGAATGGATTGACCACAATGTAGACTAATGGAGCTGTGGAGCTAATTAGGCCAAGCAGAGCTGGGCTTCTCTGAATGCTTCCCTAATACCTTCCTGTTCCCTTTATATTGCATTTTATTTGACCAGAGTCCTGGTGAAAAGTAGTAAAAAGTAGTAAACTGCATAGGGAATGGGGTGCAATTTGGTACACAGAGATGTAAATTGATTGGGCCGAGCTGGTCTGAAAGGGGAATAAAAAAGGCAGAGGGCAGAGGGAAGAATTAGGTCCTTTACTTGGGTCGATTAATGGCTGAGAAAGTGACCCTATCGGGCTTCCATTGTCCATACTCCTCAACTTCACCTAACTATTCATTTTAGGTTTTTGTTTAATTTCTGTGTCTGAGTGAATCTAAAGAGTTATATCTAACTATGATTTCATGTTTGAATCGCAAGAAGGACAATCTCTGTGGAGCAGACATCCCTTAATAAGGCTAGCATAATCAAAGACAGTAAAGACCACAAAACAGGGACGTATGATAAGCCAAAAAAATATTTTGTACTTTTTTGCCTGTCATTCTGCTCACTCCTGCTGATTCAACATGAGAACATTCTGATGTTTGTCTCGATGCCCTCTAACCTCTCCCATGACGATAAGACTGACCACAGTTGAAGTCTGCGTGTGTGTGTGTGTGTGTGTGTGTCATGCCAGTGTGGCTTTTTCTTAATGCATGCAAAAATGCAAATAACCCATCCCTGTACAAGTTGCCATTGCCTCTGCTGATAGGTTTTTCTGCTGAGGTAAGAGACAATTTAATGCAGAATTAGACGACAGCTCTGTCACTCTCCAGATCCAGTTACACCCTTAATTAGCTGAAACTCCACTGCACACCCATTAGAGAGAGAGAATGAGTGAGGGAGGGAGGGAGGGGGAGACAGAAAGGAGAGTGTGTGAGAGGGAGGAGTGTGAAAAACAGACGGGAACGGCAGAGACTCAGTGAGAAAGGAGGAGGAGAAGGGGAGAGAGAGAGAGAGGGAGAGAGAATGGTTACATGTTGAGACCCCCATGTAAACAAACATGGGCCCTAAAGTGCCACCAGGAAACTGACGCTGGAAGGAAACTGGGCAGTGAAGTGTTCCAGCCAGTGAAAGGTTCCAGCCAATGAAGGATTTCAGCAAGTGAAGGGTTCCAGCCAGTGAAAGGTTCCAGCCAGTGAAGGATTTCAGCAAGTGAAGGGTTCCAGCCAGTGAAGGGTTTCAGCCATTGAAGGGTTCCGGCCTGTGAAGTGTTCCAGCCAGTGAAGGGTTTCAGCCAGTGAAGGGTTCCAGCCAGTGAAGAGTTTCAGCCAGTGATGGGTTCCAGCCAGTGAAGGGTTCCAGCCTGTAAAGGGTTCCAGCCAGTGATGGGTTCCAGCCTGTAAAGGGTTCCAGCCAGTGAAGGGTTCCAGCCAGTGATGGGTTTCAGCCATTGAAGGGTTCCAGCCTGTAAAGTGTTCCAGCCTGTGAGAATTCCAGCCTGGAAAGGGTTCCAGACAGAAAAGTGTTGTAGACAGTGAAGTGTTCCAGCCAGTAAAGGGTTCTAGCCAATCTCGAAAGATTCATAGAGAAAGAGAGAAAAAAGAAAGTGAAAATATAGAGAAAGAAATTGGCTAAAAGAGAGACAGAAGGAGAGAAAAAGTGTGAGAGACAAAGACAGAGACTGTAAGAGACAGAAAGTAAGAGAGAAAAAAAGAGAGAAAAAAGCCAGCTCTGTAGGTTGGTGTAAACACGAGGAAATGAGGCCCTCACTTTGTCCTCTGTGTGTGTGTGTGTGTGTGTGTGTGTGGGTGGAAGTCACTGCGGTGGCCCTGCCTGACGTCTCTGCGGTGTTAGCCTAGTCCTTTCCACCTGAGCAAACTTCAGAGGACACCGTTAGATACGCTTTAAAAACCTTGTTTACGTAGTATCACTACAGGATGCTCCTATCCGTGATACGCCCAGCTCTGCCTGACTGACAGACGCATGCACGAGGGGAACAGTGACGGCGCTCAAACGTGCATGAGGAAAACAGTGACAGGGAGTGGTTTTACTGTGTACGCTCACGCGTTTCATGAGTACAGGTTCTGTTTCTTCATAGAGATTGATAGACACCCGCAGAATTGCCAATACTGTGATCTCCCAAACTTCTGTTCAGCTTGTCCCGCGATGTAGTGAGCGTATCTTTTGGAGTTCAGTGTGTGAGTGATGTCTGTTAATCCTTTTTCAGGTGAAGTCACTGTTTTTTTCCCACCTCCATCTCCTTGTGCTGTTTATTGTTGTCAGTATCATCTTAAATGTTTCTGGTAAAAGTTACTATAATATTATCTTGCTACAGGCATCCTCCAATCTGAATTTATTAGTTGCTACCCTGTATATTTCTTTATCATTTAATATTTACTTGTAGCTTGTACTTGTAATTCATAACAATATGTCCTGTAATATCACAAGACAGCCTCGTGTTGTTTTCATTTGTATGTCTACAGTAAATATAGACTGCTCATGTTGTTCAGGGTTTTTTTCTCTCAAATCTCTCAAAATGGAAACAACGGTGTAGTAGGTTTTATGGTTATTTCTGATATGTTGAGGGAATTCTTTACCCAATTTCTCTATAATGGGGTTGAAACATGTCAATTATGGAAAACGGATACATTTTGTTAGTGAAACTGAAAATTTAAAACGTGTTATCTGACAACAAATCTTTTGCTAATGCTTCATTCAGGGAAAACCAGCCAGAATGCTGCTACTGCAACAGAAAACATTTTTCTTTCTCCAGCAGGAAAAATGGAGTGTCAACATTTAATGATATATATTTGCATTGTGATACAAATCGTGTCCTTGGCCCTAAACATAAGATATAGATCCATTAATAATACATTCAGATAAAGTGTCCTTTTTGCATTCAGCCCTTAATGGATCTGTGTGTGTGTGTGTGTGTGTGTGTGTGTGTGTGTTGGCCCCTTCACCATCCAACAGTGACCCTGGTGCAGTATCGACTGACGGGAAATCCACCTTGCAAATTCATTGAGACAGACATCTATCAAACCCGTTTACCTTATCAGATCCCAAACTGCATGCAACAAAGTAGCTTGTGTGAAGACATTTAATGTGTCTTTTACAAGTGAAATATACACGTAACTTTCAGAATACTAGGCTAGCTGTTTTTCATGCGTCTTTCACTCCCTCATGAAAGGAACGAGAAAGAGAGGGATGAAGAAACAGAGGGACAGGGGGAGAAAGAGTGAGAGAGGGAGAGGAAAAAGAAGGGAGTGAAAACCAAAAAGACATTATATTTTGTTCCATCATTAAGCTGTGTCTGGGAGATGATGTGGAAGCAGTATGTGGTCCAGGGGAAGTATTTATAGCTGGTTGGAATCTTGCTGGGCGCCACTGATAGCTCAGATAATGGCAGAGAATGGGACGCAGCCATGTGTTCTAATGACACCATGACAACAAGACAAGGGAACAGCGAGGATAAATAAATGTTAGCCATTTTCTCCCTCTCCTTGATTCTCACTGTCATTTGCATTTTTTCTTGTTTAAGGTCACTTATAAAATGCACTTGAATAATAATAATTTTTTTTAAAATGCCATGCTAAATTACATGTATATTTGTATCTACATATAAAAAGAAAGATAAGCGAAACTATTTAACATGCAAGAAATTAAAAACGATTTTCTTGAGCCCTAATAGTGTGACATTCAGTTAAAACGATGGCTGGGTTTTAAATTTTTCCCCTCTTTAATTCTGACGTGGCTGGTTCAGTGGATTTCCCTGGTGAAATAGGGGCGAATACAAACAAGATTTCACCTCATTAAACAGGAACAAACTGTACAGAAATTTCACTTACTTATGGAAATGACTGTTAAACAGGCACAGCATTATAGGGTCTAGCTGCCTCTGCCGAAAATGTCGGAGTTAAAAAACATTAAACCATATTAGCATGGTAGCTTGGCAAATGAAGTCAAACTCCGACATAAGGCCCAATTACCAAGAGCTGTGATTGGGTTAAAGGTTCTGAGGTGCACTCAACACACTGCGATGATCAAAAGGGACAACTGATTAAAGAAATACATTGACCTTAAAATGGGACTAATTTAATCATACACTGTTTCCGCTATGGCGGAAATACGCAGTTAAGGATGTGACCACTTGTTTGGGCATTGTTGCTAAAGATTTCAGACAAAATTTAAATTAACTCTAGATTGACTGTTAAATAGTTGACGTCATAATCCCCATTAATCCTAGTGGCAAAATGGGTTATCGGTTCTTTTCGAGTTTCACCATTCATTTATCCCATAAGGGATGTTAGATTCGCTTCAAATCAGGTCTGGGATTTGTATAGGCATACCGTGGCTCAGCTTCTCATAACCCTTTGAACCTTGTTGAGACAAGGTGTCGAATGTCAACATATTTCCATCAATTCACCCTACAAAATAAATTATTGGATAAATACAGGCGAAGATACTGATAAAAGTCACCTTGTCCTATTGACGTTTACACAGTTATCAAAACACTAAGGTGTTGTAAGTCTACACGAAACACAGACCTTATCTGATGTGAATCTAAAAATGTACTATGGAAAGAATTAATGGTAGAATAATATCCACTTTTCAAGTTTTGCTGCTAGGTTTTATAGAGATTATGACTCAAATTATTTTAGTCAGTATTTTTGTGTTAGTTACATTGAAGTAATTTATCAGACACCTTTATTCACAAGTTACACTGTGGTAGTATGGCGCATAGACATTCGTAACTTTCCCCCCTGGGAATTGAACCCAAAACCCTGGTGTTGCCAGTACATGATCAGGCCAAAAAAAATTTAGATACTGACTGTATGAGATGTTTTGCTAACTAGAAAGAGTAAATCTCTTCAAGAAAATATTGACTTGGTTTCAGTATTCCAAAAGTATCTTCATGTTAGAGGAAGGTCAAGAAGTTAAAACTGGCTAGTGTTTAAAGAAATCCAAGCAGCGTAGTTGTGACTGTATTTCTAGCGGTGTACGCAGTGGTATAGTTGTGGTTTAAAAGCATATATAGTAGCACAGTGGTGTAGTAGCCTTTATATGTAAATAGCCATTTTTACATTTGCCGTATAGCAGTGTTACTGAACCTCCGGGGCCATGCTGAACAGTTGAACAGTACAGAGGTAATGACTGATAAACAAGGTAGTCAGCAGTAGTCAGTGTTAACGGGGAAGGGCTGGAGTTTATGAGCACTGCTTTGTGACTCACTTTAGCTCTGATGTCACCAGCAGGACCAGGAAGGTTTTAGCACAGGTCTGCTAATTGAGAAGACAACGGCCATAACAATGACATTGTTGAGCCAAATAGACCCCCACAGACCCTCTCTAGGCCTCTCCAGTCATTCGGTTCTGGTTCCAGTCAAGGACGCGGGGAGTTTAATAAGTGCAACCTTGGAATTTAGGATGGTACCTTGCCTGAAACCCTTGTCTCTATATCTCAAAACAATTAGCATCTCTCAAGAGGGAGGCACTAACACACATTCTCAGACTCTTTAAAGGACTTGGATCTTGTCTCTGTTAGTTTTGTTTGTTTTGTTTTACCTGCTGGGCACAGCCTCCTTTATGGCTACCGTAACTGATTTATGTCTGGCCAAAGGAAATGGATGGCTAGTGTCTCCCGTAAAGAACAACAGTGGCCTGTTAACGATGCAGTCGTGGTCAGTCTGTAATCCTGTATGGGTGGTGACTTTGATGAAGGTTTCAGGTATGTCGTCCACGTATGTTCCCGGCAATTTATTTAATCTAGTTCACAGTTTCGTCGTCAACACAAATTACAGCCATAACATATTGCAACAGTAATTGACACTCCATAGAAAATATATACCATGTTAACAAGAACACATAAAAACAGGCCAGCTGTTGAATGAATTATCTTTGAGTTGTATCCTGAAAAAAACACAGCAGTGTTACAGTATTCAGGACCAATTAAACTCTTTCGGCTTCACAGTTTAACATTGAGAACAGGACATCTTCTGTTACCAGTGAATCTAGCTAATAATAGTAATGCATATGGCAACGTGTTTTGATTAACATAATGGAAAAATAGCCCACGTAATTTATCTTCTAAGTCCGAGGGAGAGCGCGCCAGATTGGAGCCTGAGGACTCAATCCACCTCAACATATGCCGCCATTGTAAGGCTCCGAATGTGACTGGAAAATATCTATCCCAGACCTTGTTTCCTGGATATTTATTGAAAAACATTTGACTTTATGAGCTGCATGCTTAATGAACATCTACCGTGGCTATCAATGTTGCAGCTATAGGCTAGAGCAGGCTATAATTCTGAGTTTAACTATCATGTCCTCGACACATACAGGCCTTTGATGGAACCTCCAATTGTAATCTACAGAACGTACGCTTTTGTGTTTCAAACTAGCTGTGCAAATGTATTTTCTTCAGTTATTTTTGTGCATTTCAATCCAAATGTACACACATCATGTCATTCCATAGGGCTCTCGGTAAGAAGTATCCTACATTTAAACTGTTAATGATGTTTCCACAGACCTCTGTTCTCCACACTCTTGTCTTTCCTTTCCTAGCAACAAACCACTGACCAATGTGTGATAAATATACCCATAGCCAAGGAACCACTGTCTGTTCTCAGACAATTTATCACTAAAAGACAATCAGTCAGTTAAGCTTAATTAATAATTTCAGGGGGGTCCTCTCAACTTTGGAGGCAGACCTGACTAGCAGCGTTTGGCAGAGTGTTGTCGAAGAGGAAGTCAATAATACGGGTTTGGGTGTTTGCTCAGCTAGACCCGAGGCCTGTCAATGCGTTGCCCCCTGAAAGAGATCTGCCATTAAAAGGACATGAGAAACAAATGAGGCCAATTTCTCCTCCAGTGTCCCGTCTGATATGTCAATAAAGGTTCCCTGAAGCCGGAGGAGGCTCCGTCATGGATTTTTTCTCTCGCAGAAAACAGACAACCAAATGGAATGCATCTAACTTTCCTGCCTTCGACAGAGGGTGGAATCGGTCAGACAAAACCGATGGACTAGCGGTAAGTAGCAGCTGAGTGGAAAAATGAGGTCAGGGAATGATATATGAATGACGTTTAATTCTTAAAAGGGATTTGTTGTTTCATATTAAGACATCCACCAATAATATGAGGCATTTCTTCATTATTGGTTGTATCTGTATGGCCAATAATCTTTATACCCAGTATGTGCACCAAGAAATCTGAATATGGGCATTCCACTTTAAAACCACTCTTCAGTATATCCATTTGGTAAGGCATTGTGCTTTATATTAATGCCCGGAATTACAGGAAGAATAAAAATGAACATAGTCTTACCACCTCATCTCCAAAATGTATGCACTTAGTACTATGAGCCACTATAGATAAAAGTGTCTGCTACATGACCGAAATGTAAATGTTAAAAGAAATTAAAAGAGTGTCATCACCAACGGTGGTGTCGCGGCGGAGTGCCTCGTCTGATAAAACATTCCGGTAAGTGGATTCCATTTAACCCAAAAGCTTCTCATGTCTTATCACTTTGCAAGTGACTGTATGGCCGATTGCGGCTGGATATTGCATCGCCAGATCCCGTAAGGTTGTTAGGCCGCTGACTCTGCTGTGCAAGCCGGCACAACAGAATAAACGTATCATTTTAATTCTGTCCCCACCAATCAACTGTAGCCGCGCTCTTCCCCTCCAAGTCAGTGATTTGGTCCGCTGGACTTTCAGATGTTCTGACGCTTGTTTCCTAGTCTCATGAAAGTTTTCTGTCAGCATTTGGATTCCAAATGACACCCTGTTCCCTACATAACGCTTAATTTGCAAGAGCCCCAAGGGCCCTAAAAGGTGCTGGGTGCATTGCAAATAAACTCAAAGAGGCCCTGGTTCAAAGTAGTGCACAATGGAGGGAACAAGGTGACATTTGGGATACGTGCCGTGACTCTCTTCACTCTGTAAATGAACAGGTGTCAACACGGCACCACCGCTTCGCAGATGGCAGCATAATTACCATTGATTCTGGCAGTGTTTCTCGGGCAGGCCAAAGCCTAGACAACTAACTAACCTTCCCACCTCCTGATGGGCTGCCTGGATTCCTCAGGGAGAGATCGAACCTCATTTTAACTCCAGGAGCCACAGCAAAGGACCCTCTCTTTAGTGCTAATGGAGGTGGATTTTTCGGCCCCCGTAAATTTTACATTATTAAGAATGAGACTGACCGTGGACTTAAATGTGAAAGCATAGTGGCACAAATCAATGGTCTACCTTAAAACCACGAGCAATATTTCGTTTTTCAAATGATACATTCTAACTATGACCAGTGCGTGTAAATGTTGCAGGTGTCAGCATCGATGCTGGTGGAGGACACTCTTTAAAAAGGCCTTCTGTCTGTAATGTACTTAGCATATACACAAGACCAAGTATGACCAGGATACTGTTGGATAATCATTAGCCTAATTTTACAAGTGTAATTAACCTTGATTAGGCCAACGTCATTAAGAGTGTCCTGGCTCTGCATGCAGAAGGGAGAAACAAAGTTCAAATACTGTGGAGTATCAGCCTCCGGAGAGGCGACTGCAGAGTCGGTCTGCAGAGGAGAAAGTCTATCGACAGTGTCAGTCTGTAAATAGGATACAGTTTATAGACAGTATCTTCCTGCGGAGGAGACTACATAGTGTCGGTCTGCATAGGAGAAAGTCTATAGACAGTATTTGTCTGCAGGGAGGAGAGACTGTCTGTTGAAAGTAAAAATATGAATTGGGCATGAATGGCTCCACTGGAACTGGCTCACTCGTCTTCAACCCATGTCACTGCTGATGACAGCAGCCGGTTGAATGCTCAAGTGTACAGAAACAATCTCCTCTGCTCACGTCCAACCAAATTCCTGAAAGCAGAGTTTGTGCAAAAATATGTGGATATTTGCAACTACTCATTGACCCCACTAACCTGACCAGTGTCTATGTAGCCACTTAAGAGAAGCAGCCCCATAACAAGAGGCTGTCGCCATCATGCTTGACAGAAAGTAATGCGTGTTTTTGGTGATGCGCCAAACCTATCTTTTGGATTGAAGACAAACATTTTGTACTTCGGTGTCATCGGACCATAACACATTTTCGCACATGGTATTGGGAGATTTTATTCCGGTTTGGAAGTTCTTTGGTGAGAAATGGCTTCAGCTTCGCCACACTAACCCACAGCTCAGAGGTGAAGAATATGCACAATGGTTGAAATGTGCAGCTAGTACCCAGTTTCTGATAGAAATTCCTGCTGTCCCTTTGAGGTTGAAATTGGACTCTTGGCAGCGTCCCTGATGACTTCCTTCTTGCCCTTTGTCATCAGTTTTGGAGGGAAGTCCTGATCTATTTAATGTCCACATGGTCACCTGTTGCCTCCACTTCTTAATGATCTGCTCACAGCGTTCAATGATACATCCAATGCCTAAGACATTCCTTTGCATCACACTCCCCAGCTTTACCTTTCAACAACACGATCCCGTAGATCTTTTGTTGGCTCCTTGTGGACCATGACTATCTCTACAGTTTCAGCCTTGAACAAAATCCTAAAGGAACAGCAGATTTTATTAAGGGCTAATCAGAAAATCATCAACTTGTGTTAGGGATGGCAAATTACCTTTGTACATGACTTGGAATGTGATTGGTTCAATCTGAACACAGGGACAACCTCCAGTATAACAGTGTGCACACTTCCACAACCGAGGCATTGACATTTTTTTTTTCACTTAAATATTGTTGGTTACAAGATCTCATTAAAGGTGAATAAAGATTGACGTGATTTGTCTTTAATCCAGCCTTTACATAAAACCACAAACACTGCACTTCCAATTAGGGTGTGTAGACTTTTTTAAATCTACTTTGTGGGTGCAGCAACTGATCATCCATGAAAATAATCATTTATAATTACTGTGTTTACAAACACTGGCAGGAAACAAGCTCACATTTTGGGTTCTGAACACACTGTTTACGCAAACCTCTGAACTGCGCTCACAAATCCGAAAGCGGATGTAGCAACTGCTGATTACACCTTTAAGACACAGCGGGGGATCACTACTGAGGGATACCCGAAGAGGCCATGCTTTATTCAGCAGCCACGCACCCGCACACACATATCTTGCTACACACACATATTATCTTGCTCTGGTCAGGTGTCGTGATTCATTATATTTGCAGATGATTTGCATAATGCAGGAGGCATCAAATTAGATTTGCATAATTCCTTTGATTACACTTGTTAATAAATGTGAGTGACATTGATGTACAAAATGGCCTGGTATAAGGTTAATAGTGGATGTCACCTTCCAGGGCCTGTCCCCTGTCTCTGTGCACTGATCCGTCCCTCGAGCACACACACACACACACACACACACCTCCAGTCGCTATCCCATTGTACATTCCTCTATACGTTTTACAAATCACCTCTGAGGCCTTTACGCAACCTCTGCATCTATTTAATAAGATTTTGTATGGATTGGATTATGTATGTCAGAGCTGTATCATGTACATTTTGGAAACATTATCTGTTGTTCTCATTATCATTACCTTATTCCTAACCTTAATTTACTAGTACGTGTACATTCACATGCATGCACACACACGTGCACACACACACACACAAACATGCATGCACTCGAGCTCATAGACTTGCACAATGATCGAAGGTTTGTCTGTAATCATATACAGGTACAAGCCGGGACCTACTGTTGATATGGTCTTTCTTGTCACAACATTGGTCTTTCTTGGCCCATTTAAGCCCATTTACCAAGGTAATTATTGACAGAGGGCTAAAATGTCATTCGTCAAGGAGGGTCCACATTGACAGGGTTAGAAAATACTGTGAAAGACTCCAGATCAATTAAATCAATTGTACTGTTAAAAGGGAAACGTGGGACATTTTTCTCTATCCGTTTTATTTCTATGTGAATATATGCGATTGGAGAATATTGGTAATGATCATATATAGGGAACCCCATTCACTGTATGCACAGCATGGTAGCCCATCTCTCTTTAGGGTCTAAGCACTGGCCATTTGTCAGAGACCAAAGGGTTTCAATCTCTTTTCCATTTCATTCAGAAAGCGGCGTCGTTTCATTTTCCCCGACCGGGCGACACGGACGTCGTTTCATGAAGTGAAAAGGAGTGCCGCCCGCACACGCAGCACCAAGATAAAGTTGGAGGTTTACAGCTATCTCCAGAGCGGCTGGTAATGCATTATTCCGTTAAAGCAATGATCAGGTAGTGTTGGATGAATGGGAGATGTTCAGCACCATTACTGCCTGGCACATCAGTGAGGCATTATTACATTATCGCTGCTCTTTAGTAGGAGATTGGGTGTGTGACCGGGTTCTGAATACACTCATCCCGCTCTCGCCAGCGTAAATTGCAGATTGGCTCATTGACTTCAATGATAAAATGTAAAAATTGCCAGTAAAAGGAACATAGACTCAGGTTCACTCCTTAGCTGTTTGTCAACGGGCAGATGTGACTCAGACAGCAGGCGCTGAGCATGTTAAAGAGACGCTTTTCATCTCCCAGAGACGGAAAGGCAATGTCATTTAGGTCTGGAAACCGCAAAAGCAATATCTCACAAGACATAAACATTTAAAGGAGGCGAATTCTGCCTCTGGTATGTCATACCACAGTGCCTCTGTCCAAGATTAAAACTCCCCACAGGGTGAGATAAAATTTAAAAAGTCAAGGATAACATGAAATTACACAAATAACTAGCCCCGGGTACTTTAACTGTACACACAGGCACATGGCAATAGCCTTGTCTTGATACTGCAGTGCATATATATTCAAATGTTCCCCTTTGAATATACCATATCAGAATATCTTACCTAGAAATGTAGCTGACAACAATTGCAGTTGTTATGTAGTTACAAGTTAGCGGTTAGTTACTAGTTATTAGTTGGTTCTTAGCTTGTTTAATAGATTTGTACCGGTTATTAGTTATACATTTTTTGGTAGTTATAACTTACTTTTTAGTTACTAGATATTAGTTAATTATTAGGTAATTACTAGTTCCAAGTTACTAGTTCATTGCTAGTTTAGTGACCAATTTGGTGCCTATTTTCTAAGTATTTAGGGTACAATACAGTATAAGTGACCAGTGTCCTCACCAGACCTTATGACCTTCTGGCAGCGTCAGTTTGCAGTTAGAAAGTTATCGAATGTTATTACACTGTTTATTAGGCCTAGATAGTCCATTCTCAAAATGGAGGCCGTTGGCTAATGTTATTCCTCGCAATCCTCTGAGCACAGCATTAATCCACGATAATTGCCCTGGAAGAAAGCAAATAAAGACAAACTAATGGTTAGCCTGATCATCAATTTCAGGCCTTCGACTCTACATTGCCCTACATTTTTATCCGGGAAACATCCAGTTGCTGTAGCTGTGTCTTTGAATAGCCACTGTTAAGTGTATATTATCCTGTCCTTGGCTGGGGAAAAAACGCAGAGAAATCATTAAAGCAAATTAGACTATTAACATTCCAAAGAGCATTTGTCTTGTGGATCAATAGGCCCTCATCTTCTTTAAAGGACCCTTTGGTGTCCTTAAGCCATTATGAGCTAGATTATGACTATAGTCAATTCATTAAATGCAGATGGACCAATAATTATTGACAACATTGAAACCAATAATAACTTCAAGTGCACAGATTTTTTTTAATAGTTCTTTTAATTTTTTCAAGAAATGTGTTTATTTTAGGACACACATTTTATATGTACTGTAAATATTTGCTTGTATGTAATAAGAGTTTAATAAGAGTGAAAATATTATTGACACGATCTGTCTGTCTTTCAAGTATTTTGTGGTTTAGACTTGAATTTAAATGCATCCACTCCAAAATGTCGTCTCTTGGCAAATGATTTAGTCGCCGCAGTTCAAGCAACACTTTACCATATGACTTCCTATGCTTTGCTAACTGTGTGTGAAGACGCCATATTCCATGAATGGATTGAATCTGCAATGTACCATTTGAAGATCTGTGATGCTCCAATCAACACCAAGATGTTCAGACATTTATTATTGGATCATATTACCATCTTGCCTACTGTGTGACGTCACAGCCAAGCATTTATCCGTGTCTGTTTTTGAACCCACCCACCCCCAACAAAAAAAAAACGAATTCACACAGATATCATTTGATTGTGAACAAAAAAACTGTTTTGTTCACATTTAATGCACTCTTAAGACTCAGTTTGCCAAAATGTGCACACTGTTCTCTTAGTGTCAACACACACAAATCAGTGGGGCGCTCTCCTCTTTGACTTGATGTAGATTTGATGAACGTGACGCACCACCATTATCTCCTCACGTGAGCCTCCGCCCGTCTGTGGACTGTGACTCGTATTGTTAAGGACCAATACACCCCCCCCACCCACCCACCCACCCCACCCATCACCACCACGCTTCCAAGCCAATAATAGCCCTAAATGGGAATAAAATGACTTTTCACTTTTTCATCAGTTGTTATGCTAAAAACTGTAACCTTAAAGTGACCGCTGTCGCGCATATGTGGATTGGCTTTTGCTCCGCGGCCCTCCGCGCTGAATAGGCCGAGCAGGAGATCCTTCTGTTCCCCATATGGCGCCATTGTCTTGGTAATGCCGTACAATGCTCCCCCTCGGAGCTTTGCTCCGGGCCCTGCTGCTAAAGAATAAACTGTTGGTTTCACAGAGGCAGGGGGAGGCAAGCTTGGGACAGGCAGGAGGCCCGTGGACATGGAGCCAGTGTCCCAAATGGCGCCCTTTCCTCCTATTATGCCCTACCGTCGACTGGGTTTTTTGACCGAAAGTCGTAGCCTACGTAGGGAACAGTGTGCCGCTTGAGACGCAACCGAGAGGTTGGCTCTGAGATGCGGGGCTCCCATACGCGTGGCAGGTCCTGCTCCGTACCCCCTCCATGGACACTGACAAGCAGCCAGGCTCCAGGCGGTGGGAGGCAGAGGAAATTGTAAGCATTCCCGGTCCTGATCGGCACACTGGGAAGCAGGGAGGCAGAGGAGGCGGGAGGAATTCTGCGTTATACAAAGAGACGTTTTGAAAAGTTTAGGAAGATACTGATTGGCTCGCAATTAGAAATGTTACAGTGGTGGCTCAAATGTAGCGACTTACCTGATGAACACAGATGCTTTCTCTAAGATGCTTTTAAATTCATATTCGGAAATGGAGGAAAAATTATGTTAATGCTAAAGATGGTCTTTATTCCACAAGGGCTGGGGTGGTGGTGACTGGGTTTAAAATCGTTATTGTTAGGCACCTCCATAATGTGTCAGGATAATCCTGGTTCAAAGGGCTTTAATCTTAATCCCATTAGTTAATGATATCTTTACTTGATTATATGCATTGGCCTGATGACACACATAGGCTGCTGGTAATGTTTACACACACACACACACACACACGCACACATATATATATATATATATATATATATATATATATATATATATATATATATATATATATATATATATATATATATATATATATATATATATATATATATATATATATATATATATGTATAAATATATATAGTTATATATATAAGTTTATATAAGATTTTACTTATATATATGTATATACAGTACAGGTAAAATGTTTGGACACATACTCATTCAAGGGTATTTATTTTTACTATTTTGTACAGTGTAGAATAATAGTGAAGACATCAAAACTATGAAAAAACACATGTAATCATGTAGTAACCAAAAAAGTGTTAAACAAATCAAAATACAAATCAAATCAAAATACATATTGCAGATTCTTCAAAGTAGCCACACTTTTTCTTGATGACAACTTGGCACACTCTTTGCATTCTCTCAACCAGCTTCAAGCTGTAGTCACCTGGAATGCATTTCAATTAACAATTGTGCCTTGTTAAATGTTAATTTGTGGAATTTCTTTCCTTCTTAATTCGTTAGGGTGGGTTTACAGAAGACTATCACTATGTCTTTACAGTAAGAGTCCATATTATATCAAGAACAGCTCAAATCAGCAAAGAGAAATGACAGTCATGACAAGGTTTAAGAAAATTTCACGACCTTTGAACGCGGCTCACTTGAGGACTGCCACAATAAAGGAATACCAAGGGTGTCTCCGCTGCAGTGGTTAAGTTCATTAGTGTTACCAGCCGCAGAAATCGACAATTAACTGCACCTCAGATTGTAGCCCAAATAACTGCTTCACAGAGTTCAGGCAACAGACACTTCTCAACATCAGCTGTTAAGAGGAGACTGCGTGAATCAGGCATTTATGGTTGAATTGGTGCCAAGAAACTACTACAGAAGGACAGCAATAAGAAGAGACTGGTTGGGCCAAGAAACATGAGAGATGGGCATTAGACCGGTGAAAATGCGTTCTGTGGTCTGATGAGTCCAAATTAGATTTTTGGTTCCAGCCACCATGTCTTTGTTAGATGGAGAGTGGGTGAACGGATGATCTCTGCACGCATGGTTCCTGCCATGAAGCATGGAGGAGGATGTGTGATGGTGTGGGAGTGCTTTGCTGGAATTCAGGGCACACTGAACCAGCATGGCTACCACAGCATTCTGCAGCAATACACCATCCCGTCTGGTTTGCGCTTAGTGAGACTATCATTTGTTTTTCAACGGGACAATGACCCAAAACACAACTCTAGAGTGTTTAAAGGCTATTTGACTAAGAACATGAGTGATGCATCATCCTGGCCTCCACAAACACCCGAACTCAACTGCGTTGGTTTGGAATGAGTTGGACCGCAGAGTGAAGGAAAAGCAGCCAACAAGTGCTCATATCTGGGAACTCCTTCAAGACTGTTGGAAAAGCATTTCAGTTGAGCCAAGAGTGGGCAAAGCTGTCATCAAGGCAAAATGTGGCTACTTTCAAGAATCTAAAATATAAATGTCTTTTGAACACTTTTTTGGTTACTACATGATTCCATATGTGTTATTTCATAGTTTTGATGTCTTAACTATCATTCTACAATGTGGAAAAGGGTAAAAACAAAGAAATACCCTTGAATGAGTAGGTGTGTCCAAACTTTTGATTGGTACTGTGCCATTTGCTGTTTTAAAAACAATGTGAAAATAAAACGTTTGACTTATATAATAAATTACAGAGTATGTAACAAATAATCTCTGTATTTTGATGAGAGATCAATAATGCATCATTCCTGCTATCAGTTAGCTTTCTTAGGTTTTCGCTTATTGCGTTATCCTTCTTTTGTCTAGTCTTAGGGCTTGAGGAATATTTCCTTCATAGTTTCCATTGTCTTTTGGGTTGTCAGTACTGTAACCGATGTTAAACTAATGAGTCAGGCAGTTGCTGACTCAACAACTAGCTAACACTAACTAACAACAAATAAGGAGCCAGCAGAACACTAATTGGCCCTAAAGGTCACCAGTCATCACGATCCTCCTGCCTTCACGGTCATCCTCCAGTCATCAAGGCAGACAGAACACTGTGGGAGGTAGATTTATGAAGTGTTTGCTCCAAGTTTAAACCTTTTTTTTAATTTAATTGTTGTATTGTTACTTTGTGTGTGTGTGTGTGTGTGTGTGTGTGTGTGTGTGTGTGTGTGTGTGTGTGTGTGTGTGTGTGTGTAGGGGGCTGGGATGGCCAGCCTAAACCTCTAATGTTTTGAAAATGCAATACATTTGCCCATTTTGTTGGAATTTACACATTGTGGATGTACAAAGAGGGTAAACTGGGGATGATGTGCTGTAACAATGTCCTAAGATCTAAGCATTTCATTTGCGATTTCATCAAAATTTACATGTGAGATTGTTTGAATAGAATCATAACCAGGATCATTTAACAATTTGAGTTTTACCCCAATAAATAGGTATAAAAACACGTCTAAATAGTTTATTTTGAATTATAGTGAAATGGTCCTTTATTGCTATGATGCAAAATAAAGTATTGAAAAACACAGTATATGGCTTATAGTCAAAAAACAAATAATTCAGATCTATTTTCTATATGTTTTAAGAAAATGTTGATTTTTTTTACCCGTGTTTGACCACTTCTCTTTACCTCACCTCACATGCACAGAGAAACCGTGTACACTGGAGTGGTCCTGAGAGTCTAACTAAGTTAGTTCACCACATTCAGTCCCAAGAGTCAGTTTCGTGATGAGAAAATTTCAGGGAGAGGACACGGTCAAATCTGACCGAATCCCAATGCGATGCAGCCTGCTAAAGTCACGGCCAAAAAGACTAGACTCTACTTTCAGAATGTGTTACTTACGTTAAATGATCAGGGTTTTACCGGCGATTACCTGACGATTGTCTTTGTGTGTATCATGTTACACAAAAATAACACCGCATCACACAAGCCCTGCACTGTTTGACACACAGTCGTCTCATAACGGCTAATACGAAAGGCCCTGACTTTGGAAGGGAACAGAAGTTCCAGTCATAAACACACCAAAGGAAGACACCCCAGAGGGAAGGTAAAATGAATGATGTAGTTTGGTGTCTTGGTGGTTCGTTTCTAGAGTTTCACTCCATAACCAACGGCGGATCTTCGCAAAGTCTATCCCTGTGGGTGGTGTGTGTCGAACACGCCTCCCTTGTGTTTGTTCTTGTAGTCGATCCCACATCTCCTGCCTCCCACTCTGTCTTCCTGCTCTCTCCACTTTAATAAATTGTGTCCCCACAATATCAACGTGAGAAGTGCTGGAACGGGGCTGGGGGACTACGAGCCTGCTTTCCATACAGCTCCCTATTCCATTCGTAACGCACATCTTTTCAGCTGGGATCAATAGTGCTCGGGACAAAAGTAGGGCCCTATATAGGGAACAGGTTGCTATTTGGGACTCTGCTGCTAGGAGGGGACTGTAGGCTTTGGGATTGGAAGGGTCATCTGGTCAATGAATATGAAGGCTTCTCCTATTATAACTTTGTCAATGACAAATAACAAACTGTTGGTATATGAAATGCTACATTGCATCATTTTGTAGAGGACAAGGGACATTTTCAGCTTGGCTGCCCGTACAGCAGTCTCCGAGCCTGGCCCTGGAAAAGCAGTTTGTTTGACCCTAAGGAGTGAGAATTGACAAAGCAAGCCAGGAGCATTTGTTTCGTCCGCTAAGCCAAAGATTGAAAATGATTTCCCAATGCCTCGTTTGAGATCCGCACGAAGGGGGTCATCAATTATGTCCTGAAACGTGACACAATATTGTACCTATTTTACTGACCACTGCTTTCCACTCGACCAGACAGCATCTCTTCTATCAGACCATTATTGATGGTGAGCAAGAGCAATACAAACCGTGTGGGTTTATCCATACTTCTGCAAAGCAAGATGCAGTTTATTTTTTTTTGAGGAGATAGAGACAGACCTCGTCACGGTTACTCAACTACCGTTGTGTTTGAATAACAAAAACAATAATAATAGCAACAATGATTCTGATGGCAATAGTATTTATTTGTATTAAAGTTTTTTTTTATGGACGGTGACTGTAGTCAACGTCATATGTTTCCTAGTCAGTCTAGCACTGGAGTTTTTTTTGGAAAGTCCTGATCTGCTTTGCGGTCACAATATCTGACTTGAATAAGTGGCCAGCCACAATTCCTTATTATCTGTTTGTTAGGCACAGGGCTGGGAATACCGGAGTTAACCACTGGAAAGGAGAAGGGGAGAAAAAAAGAGGACGTAAAACCATTGTAACATACCTATGTACTGTAAAACTCCTTAAAGCACTGCTGTTTAATCTTCATTTTGCTGGGAGAAGTGTGGAGGTCTTGTGAAAGCCAACTGTTTTTGTGCAAATGGAGTTGTAAATTGCTTTTTTTAAGTGCCCTGCGCCAGGGTAATGTCTGAAGGTACGGACACAGCAATCCACTGGCAATGATTTATGTGCCGGGGCAGCCACAAATTGACTTGTATGCAAGAAATGTAAATGGGACTGGGACGTTTTGATGGAGAAGCTCATTTCCAGACTTAAATGTTTTAAATTAACCACGCAAACTCACAAGGCACAAATGTTAATGGGCATTTTTTTCTTCGTTTTCTATCCCCCCTCAGTTTTTTCTTCTTTCCCTTAACGTAATCTACATTACAGGTCAATTTATTATACAAACAGTGATATTGCTCCCAGATTCGCAAGGATCAATGGATTTGATGAAGAGGATTCATTTCAGGAAATAAACCTTTGAAATTAGCCAGGGAACGAGTTACGTAAATATTTGAAATTATATATTCTACTAGTGCGGTCGAGCAGGGGACAGAGTAAATCAAATGGAAGGTCTACCAAACAACCACAGACACAACATAGATAAATTATATATATATATATATTTATATATATATATAAATATATATATATATATATACAGTGGATATAAAAAGATAAAGATAAATCATGTCCACCTCTAATGTGATCTATAACGTGAACAATTCAATTGAAAGACAAACTGAAATCTTTGAGGGGGAAAAATAAAAAAACTCACAATAACCTGGTTGTATAAGTGTGCACACCCTTAAACTAATACCTTGTTGAAGCACCTTTTGATTTTATTACAGCACTCAGTCTTTTTGGGTAGGAGTCTATTAGCATGGCACATCTTGACATGGCAATATTTGCCCACTCTTTGCAAAAGCACTCCAAATATGTCAGATTGCGAGGACATCTCCTGTGCACAGCCCTCTTCAGTTCACCCCACAGATGTTCAATTGGATTCAGGTCTGGGCTCTGGCTGGGCCATTCCAAAACGTTAATCTTCTTCTGGTGAAGCCATGCTTTTGTGGATTTGGATGTGTGCTTTGGGTCGTTGTCGTGCTGAAAGGTGAACCTCCTCTTCATCTTCAGCTTTCTAACGGACGCCTGAAGGTTTTGTGCCAAAATTGCCTGGTTTTTGGAACTGTTCATAATTCCCTCCACCCTGACTAAGGCCCCGGTTCCAGCTGAAGAAAAACAGCCCCAAAGCATGATGCTGCCACCACCATGCTTCACTCTGGGTATGATGTTCTTTGGGTGATGTACAGTGTTGTTTTTGCGCCAAGCATACTTTTTGGAATTATGGCCAAAAAGTTCAACCTTGGTTTCATCAGACCATAACACATTTTCCCACGTGTTTTTGGGGGACTTGATGTTTGTTTTTGCAAACTTCAGCCGGGCTTGGATGTTTTTCTTTGTAAGAAAAGGCTTCTGTCTTGCCACCCTACCCCATTGCCCATTCATATGAAGAATACGGGAGATTGTTGTCACATATAGCACACAGCCAGTACTTGCCAGAAATTCCTGCAGTTCCTTTAATGTTGCTGTAGGCCTCTTGGAAGCCTCCCTGACCAGTTTTCTTCTCGTCTTTTCATCAATTTTGGAGGGACGTCCAGTTCTTGGTAATGTCTCTGTTGTGCCATATTTTCTCCA
>JACXGI010003700.1:0-14453 GCA_016801175.1 Esox masquinongy
TTAATCACAGCACACAGAGGGAGTGACGGATTGGAGGGATGGTGGGCTAATTAGAAGCAATGCGTTTGGTTGTTCAGAGGGCGGGTGGCACTTTGTTTCTCCAGAAGGGTTGTAAATAAAGTCCACACGCAATGAATGAGGAATTAGACTGCTTGTGTTCTTTTTTTTCTTTTAAATGTATATGTTGATATGTTCAGGGTTGGATAATATCCTTCTTGACCACATGTGGACTGTGGTTTTACCAATGAACGGTCGGCCGAGTCCAGTCAATTTCTTTTAGGATATTGTCCATTATAGTGCTGAAAGATGAACATCGAAAACGCATGCAATAGACTTGATCAAAGTCGAGCGCCGAAACCATTTCCTCTGAGCTGTAATTTAGTCCCAGGCCCTGGTGCTCGTACGAAAACACATAATGGACGCATTCCTGTGGACCTGCCGTTTGCAATCACATCTGATTCCCTGTTAGTTTCTCAGATTCTCACTTTGAACAGTGCAAGCCTTGGAGAGGGGCATTACCGAAAGATCACTGAGGAGATCACTGAGGAGATTATTGAGGTACTGAGGTCTCTGGGCCAGAAGGGAACACTGCAGAGTGGTGTGTTGTCAGCGCTGGAGTTGTGAACTGGTTTTCTGTCACAGAGAAATAGGAAGCAGAGATGGAAAAGAGACCGGGACAGACAGAGTGAGAGGGTGAGACAGAGACTATGGGAGAGGGTGAGACATATAGACTGTGAGAGACCAACAGCCAGACAGAGACAGTGGGAGTCCAGTTTATAGGATGTTATCTCCTCTCCCCAATAAAATGTGTTCCTGGCGGTTTTACACACTATTAGCCAAATTCACAGGAGAGTATCTGTCATCTGGGGGAGTTGACGTGTTTGATTTACTCTAATGAAGAGAGGGTCCTCTCTTGCAATGGGCTATGAGGATTTCACTGCACAACTCTGCCACTGAGCCGTAAAGATGGACCGAGAGAAAAAAGAAACATATTCAATTTAAATGTAGTCATCTGTGTGGGATTGCAAACTTCATTTTCTAGTGACATGGCTGAAGACCATGAAGTGTAGAAGTGGGGCTGCAGTTGGGGAACCTAACCCAGAGAAGGACCTACAGGTCCCACAGAGATCCTGGCTATCTACAAGTCCCATAGAGATCCTGGCTACCTACAGGTCCCACAGAGACCCTGGCTACCTACAGGTCCCACAGAGACCTTGGCTACCTACAGGTCCCACAGGGATCCTGGCTACCTACAGGTCCCACAGAGACCCTGGCTACCTAAAAGGGCCCACAGGAGATCCTTCAGGAGGTGAGCTGCTGAACTACTAAGACTATAGCAGATAGGATACAGTGCGACTGTACCTTGTTAACCTTCTCGGAAAGGGGCACGCCATAAAAGTACATGCTTTACGAGCATGAGAACAAGTCTGACAGAGATGAACCGTAACAAGAAATGGCATTGTAGGACATATTGCAGCTAAGAAACCATTTCTGCAATCTCTTCTGCTTGTTGTTTTTCCACAATAATGGTTTCTCAGCTGCTGAAAGGCCATTTATTTTAAGACTCCTTCTTCAGGTTGAGGCCAGCACTTTAGTGCCAGATGACTCTGCCAGATTCTAAGCATGCACTTCACTGGATTTCATTTCATTCTGTCCCTCAAGGAAGTGACCTTTAATCAGATGCAGACAGCTTTTTGGGTCTTCCGCTGTGTTTTCTGTCTTCAACTCCCCCGTTTCTTAAACTTCATGATATTTCTTCCCGTAATCTCACTCGATATCAATTACCCTTCGGACAACATGAGAAATTGTTGTTAATTTTATTGAATTATTGTTTCTTTTCTTTCCCTGTAATGTCATATACTATATATATATTTAGCAAATAAACACTTTACAGATAAACAGCTTTGAAAACAAATCTCAGATGGTCTAAGATTTTGGCACAGCACTATATATAGTGTATAGGAAATAGAGCTAAGGACCTGGGTACAAAAAAAAGAATGCTATATACTGTGGGTAATAGGCTGCCTTAGGTCTCTTGTCAAAAGGAGTGCACTACATAGGGAATAGGGTGCCATTTGGACAGAAATTTGGATGTTGTTCATGTCCTCCACGGCCGCAGTTTCCTCATCCTGCAGTTGCCGTTTCCCAGAGTGCCTTTGACAGGGGACAGCCGTCAGATGAAAGGTAACTGCCATTTTTTTTTAAATAAACATGTCAGGAAGCCTCTTTCAGCTGTGCCGAGTGTTTATTTGAGAGAGCCAACTACCGTTCCGGGGACCCTGTGGTTTGTCATCGGAGTTCCTCTCAGGTGAGCTAACAGATGGAGCTGCGAAGGGGGGAAGGCAGATCTGAGAATGACCGCACAATGCACTACTTTTAACCTGGGCCCTAATAAACCCTATTTCCTGCACAGTACACTACTTTTGACCAGAGCCCGGTAGAACCCTATTCCCTACTTAGTGCACTCCTTTTGACTGCCATTCCAACAAAATATAGAATTCCATTAACCCCATTTTCCATTACCCTATTTCTTATATAGCATCAGTACTTTTTGCCAGGGCCAATGGCTGCTCATTGCCTCTCCGAGGGAGCATGTGATTGGTCAAGATATGTAAGGGATTGAGGGAATTGCATACGCATTATGAAAAAAAAACACCACAGCAGACAACCTGAGCTTAACGTTCCAGACGTATGTCCTCCTTCGCAGTTCAGGCGATCAGAAACCAACATTGATATGTTCAGGCTGGCCCAACCTGAGCTTAACGTTCCAGACGTATGTCTTCCTACGCAGTTCAGGCGATCAGAAACCAACATTGATATGTTCAGGCTGCCCAACCTGAGCTTAACGTTCCAGACGTATGTCCTCCTACGCAGTTCAGGCGATGAAATCAGAAACCAACATTGATATGTTAACACTGGCCCAACCTGAGTTTCATCCATTAAGATTTTTTAGTATGCACGTCACAAATATTCATTTCTCAATTGGTGTGATTTGCACAGGGTTAATAAATTAAACTGTATCTCCGGAACTGTTCAAGATTGAGGCCAAACTGTCTTTCACACGTTTGGCTATCCCAATCAGTGCCGGCCCTAGCCTTTTGGGGGCTCTAAGCAAAATTTGATTTATGGGCCCCATCTCCCTAGCAGTCGGTGGCCCCCTGGCAGTCAGGGGCCCTAAGCGGCTGCTTATGTCATTTATGCCTAGGGCCGGCCCTGATCCCAATGGAAAATGCATAAATGCTTATTGACTATGACTGTAGAGTAAATTAACACTAAAGCAGTTTATCTTGAACCATTTAAACTTGAGAGACCAGACTAACTGTTATTTCACATTCATCCTAACTCTTATTCTAAGTCTAATGCATTTCCCACTTATACAAGCTGGCAACCAAACTCAATTTACCACCCTGTTTCGAAAAAAGCTGTAACGCTGTGTAAAATGCAAATAAAAACAGAATGCAATGAGGTGAATATCATTTATCCCTATATTTAACTGGAAATAGTACAAAGAGAACACATCAAATGTTGAAACTGAGAAATTATATTGTTTTTGGACAAATTCATGCCCATTTTGAATTTCATGCCAGCAACACATTTCAAAAAAGTTGGGACGGGCATTTTTACCACTATGTTGCATCACCTCTTATTTTAACAATACTCTGTAAGCGTTTGGGAACTGAGGAGACAAATTGGTGAAGTTTTGAAAGTGAAATGTATTCCCATTCTTGTTTGATATAGGATTTCAGCTGCTCAACAGTTCGGGGTCTCCTTTTTTTGTATTTTTCATTTCATAATGTGCCAAATGTTTTCAATTGGTGACAGGTCTGGACTGCAGGCAGGCCAGTTTAGCACCCAGACTCTTACTACGGAGCCATGCTGTTGAAAAATGTGCAGAATGTGGTTTGGCATTGTCTTGCTGAAATAAGCAAGGCCTTCCCTTAAAAAGATGTTGTCTGGATATGTTGCTCCAAAACCTGTATATATTGTTCAGCATTAATGGTGCCTTCACAGATGTGCAAGTCACTCATGCCATGTGCACTAATGCACCCCCATACCATCACGGATGCTGGCTTTTGAACTGTGCGCTGATAAGAAGCTGGATAGTCCCTCTCCTCTTTAGCTCAGAGGACACGCTGTCCATAATTCCCAAAAATAATTTCAAATTTTGATTTGTCAGACCACAGAACAGTTTTACACTTCACCTCAGTTCATCTTAAATGAGCTTGGGCCCAGAGAAAGCGGCAGCCTTTCTTCTTTGCATGGTAGAGTTTTAACTTGCATTTGTGGATGCAGTGACATACTGTGTTCACAGACAATGGTTTTCGGAAATGTTCCTGAGCCCATGCAGTGATTTCCACTACAGAATCGTGTCTGTTTTAAATGCAGTGCTGTCTGAGGGCCCCGAAGATCACAGTCATCCAATATTGGTTTTCGGTCTTGTCCCTTGGGTACAGAGAATTCTCTGGATTCTCTGAATCTTCTAATGATGTACTGTACTGTAGATGATGAGATCACCAAACTCTTTCAATTTTACATTAAGAAACGTTATTCTTCAATTGTTGCACTATTTTTTTACAATACTCAACTTTTCCAGTCTTGTGTTGCCCCTGTCCCAGCTTTTTTGAAAAAAGCTGTTGCTGGCAGCAAATTCAAAGTGGGCATATATATTTCAAGAAACAATAACATTTCTCAGTTTCAGCATTTGATATCCTGTCTTTGTAGTATTTTCTTTTAAATATAGGATTTAAATGATTTGCACATCATTGCATTCTGTTTTTCTTTACATTTTACATAGCACCCCAACTTTTTTGGAAGTGGGGTTGTACTTCGGAACATGTATTTCCTATGTATTTCTCCTGGCATTTTTGTGCTTTATTGCACAGCTAAGTGGGAAAAATATAGAGTAGAGATTTTTGCTGAAAGAGCTGTGGGTCAGTTTGGAATTCATACAGCAGCGATGGAAGCGGGGGCTTACACTGTTGGCCCATCCAAGGCCCCAAGAGGACCATTTTAAAATCCTCTTGAGTAAATTACAATTGAGTAAATTAAATTAAATCTGCTTTGTTGTATTTATTTGGCATGGGACGTCCTGAAATAGCACTGGGTTTTTCTGAGCTTGTTTTCACATATGCCATCTTTCATCTGGATAAGGAGAGTAATTGAGAGGATAGTTAATTAAACATTGTACAGTTAAATACATTATAATAGCTTGATGAGTACTAACATAGGTAACCATGGAGACACAGGAGAGTTGTCAGGAGCTGTGGAAAGCTAAAGTTCGTCATTAAATAAATCTTTAAGTTAGTTGTTGCCAGGTTGATAAAAGGGTCCACGAGAAGTAAGTCCACATCAAAATCTTCCTCTTCACTTCTAGAAGGCCAGAACGTTCTGTGGCAATGACCTGAAATGTGAGACAACAGTGCCCCCTGGTGTACTGTACTTGCATTGCACATCTTGAATTCTCAGAGGGATGTTTTACATAATATACCACCTCCAGCTGTGGGCCAACTTTAACCACCTTTAACCTGCTCAATTCCTTCACTGGTGCAGGAGATAAGGAAAGGAGATAAGGAGGGAGGGGACTTTGATCCCCAAAGGGTGCATGAGAACAGTCATATGATCTGACGTCACAAGAAGTAAACAAAACCTTCCCACCAAAGGAGAAGTCTCTCGCTCGCTTTGGAAAGGAGTGTCAAGTTTGTTTGTTTCTTTGTGTGTGTGTGTGTGTGTGTCAGCTGCAATTCAGTGTGAGAATATTATCTGAATACATAACATTAGGCCAAAGTGACCACATCCTACAGCAAAGTGACCACATCCTACAGCACCAAGAATAACATTTGTCAGTCACAACAGCTAATAGGTAGGTATAGCATGTCTTCTCTGGTGTGTTTTACGAAAACACACTCCCCAACCAGAGTTTGTTTTAGCAGCTACATTTCTCCAGCACATTGCCTAAATTGGTCGTGTTAAAGAAATGTGATTAGTAACCACTTTTTTGTATCGCTGAGTGGCATTTTAAATTGTCTGTTGAAAGTATGAGTTAAATTATAATAAGCTAAATAAGAGGCTCAAAGCTGTAGGAAACTCCTGATCCTCGTCTGGGTCTCTGCTTCGTCATCCTGGTCCAAGGATCCATCAACCTCATCTGCCTCCATGGCGTTCCCCGTGGGATGAAGACAGCTGTAATACAGGCACAGACAGCCCAGCCCTAGAAGGGTCCCTCCGAATATCGCCCCAGTCATGGGCCAGAAGAAATCCTTGGCCCCCACATCTGGCCTCACCAGAATCAACAGACCGGGACCGGAGACGTTCACCAGCCCATAGAGCAGATAATACACAGACATGTGCCCCCTGGTGTCCTGCCCTTTCACGTTAAAGAAGGTGAATATGAGGATGATCCCCACGACCGTCCGGTACAGCACCTCCAGGGATTTAGACGTACAGAAGTCAGTCTGGACCTGACGGGCCCACAGTGTCCCAGCCAGACCCAGGCCTGCCAAACCCAGGATGCTGAATGGACTGAGGACCAGGAAGAGGCTGAGGCAGAGGATGTGTGAGGTGATGGTGAGGAGCTTGTAGAGGAAGTAGAACAGCGTGGGGAAACCACAGGGCATCTTCTGGACCTGGGTGAAATGTTACTATTATTAGCCTAAATCCTAACATGTATTTATATAATTATGTATTTTTTATTATATGTTGATTATAGCATCAATGTATTATAAAATGATTCTGATATAAGTTCATGTACAGAATAGATATCATCATACTTTTATTTTGTTTCAGTGTCATAGACCCAAGTTGTTACACTAGAAGGGCGTTATCACCTTAGACAAGGAGCGACGAAGACACCGGCGATAGTCCACTAGAGCCCAGGCAATATTAACCAATGAGAAGGCCATGCAGGCGCCTGGATGGGGCAGAGGACCCAATGAGAGAGAGAAGGATCTTCAAAGGCAGACACATGAGAGACAGACACATGAGAGGCAGACACGTGAGAGACAGACATGTGAGAGACAGACACGTGAGAGACAGACACATGAGAGACAGACACATAAGAGACAGACATGTGACCGACAGATACATGAGAGACAGATACATGAGAGGCAGACACGTGAGAGACAGACACATGAGAGATAGATACTTGAGAGACAGACACATGAGAGACAGACACGTTAGAGACAGATACATGAGAGACAGATACATGAGAGGCAGATACATGAGAGACAGACACATGAGAGGCAGACATGTGACCGACAGATACATGAGAGAAAGATACATCAGAGACAGACACATGAGAGGCAGACACATGAGAGGCAGACACATGAGAGGCAGATACATGAGAGACAGATACATGAGAGACAGACAAGTGAGAGGCAGACACGTGAGGCAGACACGTGAGAGACAGATACATGAGAGACAGACACATTAGAGACAGACACGTGAGAGACAGATACATGAGAGAAAGACACATGAGAGACAGACATGTGACCGACAGACATGTGACAGATGGACGTAGTAGAGGCAGACATGAGAACAAGGCCTGTGACAGACAGGTGACATGTTTGAGGTTGTGGTAGAAATACAGTCACATTCACTCACGAGCGGCAGATGAGTTACATGCGCGTCTGTGGTTCTATTGTGGTTCATGTGTCACACTAAAGCCGCAGAAAGCTATCAGAAGTTCTGTGTATAATGCTGAAGTAGGGGAGGGGGTTTTCTGTGTTTCACACATGGACACTGAGAGCACAACGATCAATATAATGATGTAGCGTGTCGTATTCTGTAACTGTCTCCCAGCCCACAGAGTCACACACACTGTCAACCACTCAACATCCAGTGCACACACACTCACACTGCAGTATGGACCAGTGACACCTGCTCAGCATGATGTACAACTGGAGCAGGAGTTGAGGGCTGCTTTCCAGGAAAGTCTCAAACAGTTTGAGCATGCTCAGATCAGCCGCTTGGCCAAACAGGTGCTTGTGGAAATCCCTGGAGTCGTCGACAGGATTGGGTGGTCTGGACCACAACACCCTGTGCCCCGTCCTCAAAAGCTGGTAATACCTGACAGGGCAAAAGCAGGGACTTAGAGAGAGAGGAGGAAGACAGAGATCTGTTGATGTTCCAATCAACTGACAGACAGACACAACTTGTGTGTGTAGAAATCCGGTCTGCTGACTAATTGAAATAGTGCCTTCAGTGTGACATTGACTCTGGATCTAGGGTATAGCCAGATGGTCCAAGGAACATATTTGAGATACTTGACATTCTGTTTTCTGGTAATTGCTGAATTGTGTTCAAAGAAACATTGCATTTTTTGCAGCAGCAGAACACCAAAAACTCTGCCTTATTCCTGTTATAAACCGGTTATGGAATTTGAAAAGAGTGTTTATCATAGTTGTGATGTAATCTCACATAGTTTCAATGTTTCACATACCACAGCTTTCAGCCAATCGGCATTCAGGGTTCGAACCACCTAGTTCGTAACAACAGATATAATCACATACTGACAGACAGACATAATGACCTTTCACCCCAGACCTCCACAAACCTGGTGAACATTCCCATCTGTGTGACGTGGATTCCGACCAGCCCGCCCATCTTCATTCCAGAGGTCCTCCAGTCTTCTCCTGGTTTGGCCAGCGTGTCTCTCATGTCGTCTCTGTACCAGGTGTAGCTGAAGATCTGTGTGACCATTGATCCGACTACCACAAACAGCACAGTCAGTCCGGCCCACACCAGGTCCCCTTCTCGGAAGTAACTCACTGATAATGCCACATCTGTCAAAATGTCCGCCAGGTAGAAGAGCAAACCGAGAATGGTAATCCACCATCGTAGTTTGGTGAATTTAGACTTGGTCTGAATCATATTTTTTGGTCAGCTTAGAAATTAATAGTGAACCCTAACTTGATTTGTTTCCTTTATACTAAGTGGATCAGTGCATGATGGAAGTGATGACCCTCAGAAGCTAGATCTTCTGGGTGGTGGGTTGAGCTTGGTTGGTTGGTTTTAGATTCTTTAGGTTGTGGTCTTTCTGGACTTTTCCAGAAAGGTCTCAGATTTCCAATGTTACTTCGTCCCCTGGAATGTGTAAGTTGTCAAGATCATCCACTGAAAATGAGTAGGGGAAAACATTATATTTAGAAGTGTTTCTGTCTGCCTCTGTCTCTGTTTCTATTTCTCGTTTTGGAAAAAAACATGAAAGATTAAAGTGTTTAATGTTTTATGTTTCTTTCACTTTCTTTTGCCCTCAATCTCTCCATATCTCAACCGATTATTCTCTAGTCTTCATCACTTTTTTTCATTTTTATTTTGGTGTCTTAATCTGACATTGTGGAGCAGGACAGTGAATGTGATGAAGTTGTAGACATTTTTCATAATCTTTAAAGGACCTACAAGTATTAAATGAACAAAATGCATACATTAATGACTTTTCTTGAACTCAGATTGTGTGTCCTGTCACAGCACCCTTTGCCACCATTTCTTCCACCATAAACAATTATAACATACCGCTGATTGAGTGTCCCTCCTAACAAAACACACACACACACACACACACACACACATCACATCAACTCCCAGCACTCCAATTCAGGACACTTAATCTGTTGTAGCAAGGAGCAGCTTCATTGAAGCTAAACACTTCCGTGAACTATGCTGTTAAAACTGTCAGCTTTTTCATGTGGATGATTTCCTAAATATTTCTGCTCTTCCCCACTAACCAGGATCTAGACACTTTGGGTGCAAATCAGATGGAACAGAAAACCTGTATCCCCTTCGCCTTGATCATGTCATCTCAATATTGTCGCTAATTCTGTTCACGTGTAACTCCAACATGAAACATGTCACACATTCAAAGTAATCAGTCAGGTGAACCTTTGCTGTTACCTGTTGGAACGTATGCCTTTATACTGTACATAGAGAGCACTTCAATTAAAAACATGATGTAATTAGGAATTAACATACCTCGTACTCCCTGTCAGTTGTTTTCACTTCTTCCCCTGTTTCACGGTCTCTGATCCAGACTCCCCCAACAGATCTGCTGTCTTCCTGATCCAGACTCCCTTTAATGATCCACTACACTCCCATTTATTGAAAGTCATGTGACCACATCACTACCTACACCCACCTCATAGCATGCAATCATATGACATAATAAAGTAAATGGGTGTGTGTGGTTGTATGTGTGTGTGTGTGTGTGTGTGCGTGCGTGTACATGCGACTCCTTTACTAAGAATGAACTTTTGCCAAAGTTCCCTATTCTCAAAGAAAAAAAGGAAAAGAAAAGAAAGAAAAGGTCCAACCACAGAAGCGCTCTCACAGCACCATACTCACACGTCAACTCACATGTTATCACACTGCAGCAAACACACCGTCAAAAAGGAAACACATTCTGGACATTCCAGTCTCATGGTGAGATGTTTAACCTTGTGATGTAATTCTTCATTCTTAAAATTATTTTGCAGGATACACCAAGGGACAGTTTTGTGGATTCAGATTAAGCAGGTAGAGATTCTCCACTGAGGTTGATTTTGTAGTCCAGGTCTAAGCTTAATCTGTGCCAGTCTAGTCCTATTCTAGAATAAATCAGACAAAGTGGAGATTTCCATATCAAGCTCAATGGAGATTCTGGACTAGTCCTGGACAAGGTTAAATCAGTGTCTACAAATCGGGCCCTAAGAAACCTGTAACCTCAGAGTGTCTCTCTCTGTCAAATTATAATAAAACTGTTTCTGTAATGTCAGTAATCTCAATCAGTCAAATGTATTTATTTTATAAGCTCTTTTTACATCAGCACAATGTGCTTGTACAGATACCCAGCCTAGAAACCACAAGGAGCAAACTACAACAAGAGTTGATGCACGGTGCTAGGAAAAACTCCCTAGTACGGTCAAAACCTAGGAAAAACTCCCTAGTACGGTCAAAACCTAGGAAAAACTCCCTAGTACGGTCAAAACCTAGGAAAAACTCCCTAGTACGGTCAAAACCTAGGAAAACCTCCCTTGAGCAGTCAAAACCTAGCAAAAACTCCCTAGTATGGTCAAAACCAAGGAAAAACTCCCTAGTACGGTCAAAACCTAGAAAAACCTCCCTTAAGCAGTCAAAACCTAGGAAAAACTCCCTAGTACGGTCAAAACCTATTAAGAACTCCCTAGTACGGTCAAAACCTATTAAGAACTCCCTAGTACGGTCAAAACCTAGGAAAAACTCCCTAGTACGGTCAAAACCTAGGAAAAACTCCCTAGTATGGTCAAAACCTAGAAAAACCTCCCTTGAGCAGTCAAAACCTAGGAAAAACTCCCTAGTAAGGCAAAACCTATTAAGAACTCCCTAGTACGGTCAAAACCTATTAAGAACTTCCTAATACGGTCAAAACCTATTAAGAACTCCCTAGTACGGTCAAAACCTATTAAGAACTCCCTAGTACGGTCAAAACCTATTAAGAACTCCCTAGTACAGTCAAAACCTAGGAAAAACTCCCTAGTATGGTCAAAACCTATTAAGAACTCCCTAGTACGATCAAAACCTATTAAGAACTCCCTAGTACGGTCAAAACCTATTAAGAACTCCCTGGTACAGTCAAAACCTAGGAAAAACTCCCTAGTACGGTCAAAACATATTAAGAACTCCCTAGTACGGTCAAAACCTATTAAGAACTCCCTACTACGGTCAAAACCTATTAAGAACTCCCTAGTATGGTCAAAACCTAGGAAAAACTCCCTAGTATGGTCAAAACCTAGGAAAAACTTAGAGAGGTGCCACACTCTGATGGGTGGTTGGTCTTCCTCAGGCTGGGTTGGGTGAGATTATAAAAGTGTGTGACATTTTAGGTGAACATGCATGTTTAGATGACATAAAAACAGGTGATCTGTGTCCAAAGTCTTTAGGTAGAATCCGGACAGACAAGAACAGCCAGGTAGACAAAGAGGACCAGGTAGACAGAGACAACCAAGTAGACAGAGACAACCAAGTAGACAGAGATAACCAGGTAGACAGAGACGACCAGGTAGACAGAGACAACCAGGTAGACATGGATGAACAGGTAAACAGAGATGACAAGGTAGACATGGATGACCAGGTAGACATGGACCAGGTAGACATGGATGACTAGGTAGGTATGGATGACCAGGTAGACAGGGATCAGGTAGACAGGGACGACCAGGTTGACAGGGACCATGTAGACATGGATGAGCAGATAGACAGGGACCTGGTAGACAGGGACCAGGTAGACATGGATGACTATGTAGGTATGGATGACCAGATAGACAGGGACCAGGTACAGTGGATATAAAAAGTCTACACACCCCTGTTAAAATGCTAGGTTTTTGTGATGTAAAAGAATGAGACAAACATAAATCATGTCAGAACTTTTTCCACTTTTAATGTGACCTATATTGTGAACAATTAAATTGAAAAACAAACTGAAATCTTTGAGGGGGAAAAATGAAAAATAAAAACCTTACAATAACCTGGTTGCATAAGTGTGCACACCCTCTTATAACTGGGGATGTGGCTGTGTTCAGAAGTAACCAATCACATTCAAACTCATGTAAAATAGAAGTCATTACACACCTGCCATCATTTAAAGTGACTCTGATTAATCACAAATAAAGTTCAGCTGTTCTAGTAGGACATTTTCTTAGTTGCATCTCAGAGCAAAAGCCATGGTCCGCAGAGAGCTTCCAAAGCATCAGAGGGATCTCATTGTTGAAAGATATCAGTCAGGAGAAGGGTACAAAATAATTTCCAAAGCATTAGATATACCATGGAACACAGTGAAGACAGTCATCATCAAGTGGAGAAAATATGGTACAACAGAGACCTTACCAAGAACTGGACGTCCCTCCAAAATTGATGAAAAGACAAGAAGAAAACTGGTCAGGGAGGCTCCCAAGAGGCCTACAGCAACATTAAAGGAACTGCAGGAATTTCTGGCAAGTACTGGCTGTGTGCTACATGTGACAACAATCCCCCGTATTCTTCATATGAATGGACTATGGGGTAGGGTGGCAAGACTGAAGCCTTTTCTTACAAAGAAAAACATCCAAGCCCGGCTGAAATTTGCAAAAACAAACATCAAGTCCCCCAAAAGCATGTGGGAAAATGTGTTATGGTCTGATTAAAACCAAGGTTGAACTTTTTGGCCATAATTCCAAAAGGTATGTTTGGCGCAAAAACAACACTGCACATCACCCAGAGAACACCATACCCACAGTGAAGCATGGTGGTGGCAGCATCATGCTTTGGGGCTGTTTTTCTTCAGCTGGAACCGGGCCTTGGTCAGGGTGGAGGGAATTATGAACAGTTCCAAATACCAGGAAATTTTGGCACAAAACCTTCACGGGTCCGTTAGAAAGCTGAAAATGAAGAGGAAGTTCACCTTTCAGCATGACAATGACCGAAAGCACACATCCAAATCCACAAATGCATGGCTTCACCAGAAGAAGATTAATGTTTTGGAATGGCCCAGCCAGAGCCCAGACCTGAATCCAATTGAACATCTGTGGGGTGATCTGAAAAGGGCTGTGCACAGGAGATGTCCTCGCAATCTGACAGATTTGGAGCGCTTTTGCAAAGAGTGGGCAAATGTTGCCACGTCAAGATGTGCCATGCTAATAGACTCCTACCCAAAAAGACTGAGTGCTGTAATAAAATCAAAAGGTGCTTCAACACAGTATTAGTTTAAGGGTGTGCACACTTATGCAACCAGGTTATTGTGAGTTTTTTATTTTTTTATTTTCCCCCTCAAAGATTTCAGTTTGTTTTTCAATTGAATTGTTCATGTTATAGGTCACATTAAAGGTGGAAAAAGTTCTGACATGATTTATCTTTGTCTCATTCTTTTACATCACAAGAACCTGGCATTTTAACAGGGGTGTGTAGACTTTTTATATCCACTGTAGACAAGGATGACCAGGTAGACATGGATGACCAGGTAGACAGGGACAATGTAGACAGGGACCAGGTAGACATGGATGACCAGGTAGACATGGACAAGGTAGACAGGGACCAGGTAGACATGGATGACCAGATAGACATGGATGACCAGATAGACAGGGACCATGTAGACATGAATGACCCGATAGACATGGATGACCAGATAGACAGGGACCAGGTAGACAAGGATGACCAGATAGACATGGATGACCAGATAGACAGGGACCAGGTAGACAAGGATGACCAGGTAGACAGGGATGACCAGATAGACAGGGACCAGGTAGACATGGATGACCAGGTAGATGTGGATGATCAGGTAGACGGGACCAGGTAGACAGGGATGACCCAAAGGTTGTGGACAGTGACTTTGGGCAGGGTCAGCTAGGAGTTGTAGCTAAATTAGCAATATCATAGGTACTTTAAAATCAGTCGTTTTAACACAAACAAATGAAGTGAAATTATTAAATAAATTTTTGCAGGCAAAAATGGTAGACATCGTTGATAAAGATCATTTT
>JACXGI010003700.1:14553-26920 GCA_016801175.1 Esox masquinongy
ATTAGATTTGGGAGAAATACCCATTAGGGCATGAGAATATATATATATATATATATATATATATATATATATATATATATCTAATGGGATGTTTTTAAACCTCTCATTTAGCAATATATGTGTAAAGAGATTAATGGAACTTGACTTGAACAATCGAAATGTCACGATAACATGAGGGAAAAGAAACTGTGGGAGAGCATCATAAATCTGCTTACATTGACCTCATTACCAAATCTGTCAGAAGGAAACTGTGGGAGAGCATCATGAATCTGCTTACATTGACCTCATTACCAAATCTGTCAGAAGGAAACTGTGGGAGAGCATTGTGAATCTGCTTACACTGACCTCATTACCAAAAACTGTCAGAAAGTCGTGATCGATTCAGATCATAAAAACCAGAAAAAAAGCAATTGCAGATGTTGCCATCCCACAGTGTCTTTAACTGATGTTAATGTTGCCTCTTTTCATTTTCTCATTTGGAATTGTAATCTTCACCTTAACTTTATTGAGATATTAAGGTAACCAGTTTAACAAATAACACCAAAACATTACATTTTGGCTGGTGTGGCCCCCTTCGTATTTGGCTAAAATAACTTTATGCAGCTCTTTCTTGTACGATGAGGGAAAAAATGATTTGATCCCCTGCTGATTTTGTACGTTTGCCCACTGACAAAGAAATGATCAGTCCATAATTTTAATGGTAGGTTTATTTGAACAGTGAGAGAGAATAACAACAAAGAAATCCAGAAAAACCCATGTCAAAAACATTAAAAATTGATTTGCATTTTGATGAGTGAAATAATTATTTGATCCCCTCTCAATCAGAAAGATTTCTGGCTCCCAGGTGTCTTTTATACAGGTAACGAGCTGAGATTAGGAGCACACTCTTAAAGGGAGTGCTCCTAATCTCAGCTTGTTACTTGTATAAAAGACACCTGTCCACAGAAGCAATCAATCAATCAGATTCCAAACTCTTCACACTGGCCAAGACCAAAGAGGTCCAAGGATGTCAGGGACAAGATTTTAGACCTACACAAGGCTGGAATGGGCTACAAGACCATCGCCAAGCAGCTTGGTGAGAAGGTGACAACAGTTGGTGCGATTATTTGCAAATGGAAGAAACACAAAAGAACTATCAATCTCCCTCGGTCTGGGGCTCCATGAAAGATCTCACCTTGTGGAGTTGCAATGATCATGAGAACGGTGAGGAATCAGCCCAGAACTACACAGGAGGATCTTGTCAATGATCTCAAGGCAGCTGGGACCATAGTCACCAAGAAAACAATTGGTAACACACTACGCCGTGAAGGACTGAAATCCTGCAGCGCCCACAAGGTCCCCCTGCTCAAGAAAGCACATGTACAGGCCTTCTGAAGTTTCCCAATGAACATCTAAATGATTCAGAGGAGAACTGGGTGAAAGTGTTGTGGTCAGATGAGACCAAAAGCGAGCTCTTTGGCATCAACTCAACTCACCGTGTTTGGAGGTGGAGGAATGCTGCCTATGATCCCAAGAACACCATCCCCACCGTCAAACATGGAGGTGGAAACATTATGCTTTGGGGATGTTTTTCTGCTAAGGGGACACGACAACTTCACCGCATCAAAGGGACATTTGACGGGGCCATGTACCATCAAATCTTGGGTGAGAACCTCCTTCCCTCAGCCAGGGCATTGAAAATGTGTCGTGGATGGGTATTCCAGCATGACAATGACCCAGAACCCACGGCCAAGGCAACAAAGGAGTGGCTCAAGAAGAAGCACATTAAGGTCCTGGAGTGGCCTAGCCAGTCTCCAGACCTTAATCCTATAGAAAATCTGTGGAGGGAGCTGAAGGTTCGAGTTGCCAAACGTCAGACTCAAAACCTTAATGACTTGGGGAAGATCTGCAAAGAGGAGTGGGACAAAATCCCTCCTGAGATGTGTGCAAACCTGGTGGCCAACTACAAGAAACGTCTGACCTCTGTGATTGCCAACAAGGGTTTTGCCTTGTTGGCAAAACCCTTGCCAACAAGGCAAGGGTTAAGTCATGTTTTGCAGAGGGGTCGAATACTTATTTCACTCATTAAAATGCAAATAAATTTATAACATTTTTGACATGCGTTTTTCTGGATTTTTTTGTTGTTATTCTGTCTCTCACTGTTCAAATAAACCTACCATTAAAATTATATACTGATAATTTCTTTGTCAGTGGGCAAACGTACAAAATTAGCAGGGGATTAAATGCTTTTTTCCCTCACTGTAACTGTTTATCAGTCTCTTACTTCCTTATCTCCTACGTAGGCCACATTTCTTCTTCTTCCTGACAATTGATTGCAATATAAAACTGATAATGGCAAGAGAGGCCTGTAGATCCCTTGGTGTTAACATAGAGTTCTTAGGGACATCTGAGAATATTTCAGTCAGCTCTTGGGACAAATTTGGTGGTAAAAACTGTCATATGCAGATTTGTATTTTCTAGCTCCATTCAGAGGAGACAGGCTTGGATGGTGGAGGTGACTGAGGAGGAGACAGGCTTGGCTCCTGGAGGAGACTGAGGAGGAGACAGGCTTGGTTTGTAGAAGAGAAAGCCATGACTACTTGTGGAGGAGACTGAGGAGGAGACAGGCTTGGTTTGTAGAAGAGAAAGCCATGACTACTTGTGGAGGAGACTGAGGAGGAGACAGGCTTGGCTCGTAGAGGAGACTGAGGGGAAGCAGCAAAGCAGCAGAGGTGGGCTAAGACCCACCTCCTCATTCAGGGCTACACTCCCTCCAGCCACTAAGAACTGGTCTGAGATCAGTGTCCGTTTGTACATTTTACATTATAGTCATTTAGATACACACGCATGCGGTGGAGTCTTGTATTTTGTAGCGGACTCCAAATCACATTCACATTTATTTAGTAGACTTTTGTTCAGTGACCTTCTGTACTGAGTGCATTTATTTTCACACTGGCCCCCTTGCAAGTAATCAAAACACACAGATGTTGCAAGCAGCACGTTCTTACCAAGGGAGCTACAAGGGACCAATAGTATATGTTGTATGAACACACTGTCCTTGCGTGTCACCCAGAGGCCTGTCTTGTGTTGCGTTCAGTCTGTCCACTAGGGGGCATGGATCTACCAAGCCCCTGGAAGTCTCTTCCAACATCCCCAATGCCAGTTTCCATGGTTCCTATAGTTAGCTAAGTGAGTACGCCATAGATCTGTGGAGTACACACAAGTTGCTCGTGTTTTAGAAAAAAATAAACATCTGTAATTATCAGTTCAACATTCACTGTGTCAACTCTCAGAGATACAGTAAACTATTGCATGTATTATAATTACAAATGTTTAGCCATTCTTTGGTGTGAAATTACACACGCTCCAAATGAACAAAGTGCCTTATGTTATTCCACTTTGGTCTTGGAGGCTGTATGGTTGCACACTTGCTGCAAGTCATGATATTTGGTGTGTTTAAGTACCAGATTGTTTATGAACATGCGCAGGGATTTTCCCTTCAGACAAAACAAAAGCTTAATGAAAGGGAGCGCAGCAGAATACACATGACTACCATTGAATGCTGGAGGCCTTCTAATGGATAGACATCTCTTTATCCATCCATCACGTCTGGGACATGGGGGGCAGAGGACAAAAGAGATTTGGTACGTATACACTCCTACGGAATGAAACATTCTGAATGAACTCCTACAGAATGAGAAAACCCCATAGAGATGGCCTTTGAAGGCATTCACTACTTAAATGTAGTCAAGTGGGCGGGACTGCTATCTTTCCTGATGCCTTGGTTTGGTAGGACTCCAGTCAGTGAAGTTGAAAGGCCAAACCAGTTGACCTTAAAATTAGAAAGTATAAAGTTAAAAGTCGCGCACAATTTACTACATTAAAATGTCGGATGACCTCAAGGTAGAAGTGCATGCTCTAATCAGACTATTGTTGGCCCGTAGCGGCCTCTAACCATCTCTATGACATAAACAAGTCAGCGCACTCCAGACCTATAGGGGGCGGTAAATCGCTCAGGCAATGTCTAGCCCAGCTCGAAAAAAACAGCTCTACCGGCGATGCGCGTCGATGGATCCTCCCACAAGAAGAATAGTGACTCGCTATTCATTTGCTGGCCCGTGGTGGTTGTGAGAAAGGAGCAGGAGGAAGACCGTTGCTTTCCTTTAAAACTGACGGGGACGGACGGAATACGGTACCGAACAGGCTCGGCGGTAATACAAATTCCCCGACTCGCCAAAAAGTTCATTTTCGGAAGCCTTTAAAATGGGGATCCGCAAAAAGACCAACAAGAACCCGCCTGTGCTGAGCCACGAGTTTATTATCCAGAACCATGCAGATATTGTTTCCTGTGTTGCTATGGTGTTCTTGCTCGGGCTGATGTTTGAGGTAGGTCGAGTCCTTATGTTGGAGGGGTTTCGTCTAAAATAAGAGCATAGTAAGCATCTTCTATGCCAAATGCTACATTGTGTCAGATGGAGTGCGATGTGAGACCGTCATGTCAGGCAGTTAAATATGGACATGGCTTCTGAAGGCTGCTCTTCTACCCACTTCCTTGACTGACAAACCCAAAGTTTCCCTGCTTTTTTTGTGTCTCTGTTGTAATGTTCAAGTGAAAAGTAGTTGCTTTATTCTGTCTGAGTTAAAAGGGCGTCTTGTACGAGCATAGTTACGGATTTGAAACTCTCCACCCATCTCCACCTGATTGCCTTATTGTTCCAGGCTAGTCTAGCCATTTGTACATTTGAATAATTTGGTCTACGTCGCATTGCACACAACACTAATAGTTGTGGCAGTAATGTGACAGCTGGAACGCTATACAGATCCCTAGATAGTATTCGCTAAAACGTGACAATGTTTCTATTTCGCTGGGAACAATAACGTGCAAGACAGTCCAGCATGGATACTTTTTTATGCGCAGATCGAGTGTTACGTGGCAATCACTGGGCGATTGTACGCGCTGTCATCGTTCGTTGGTAACCAAAAACGAAAGTTTAATAATTCAAGTCCTAAGAATCGCCTATTCGCTTTCACTAGACCCGCTATGTTTTTAAAAGCACTTCGTTTTATTTTTGTTATTTGTTTATCTACCAAATTATTTATTTTCGCCTGATGTTTAGCCTATAACGTTAAGCATCCTTTACAAAAATTCAGCGCCAGCATTGACTAGACGAGATGCATTATGGGGCTTTTGGTTCTTGAGTCTTGATTTGCTGGAGTCACATAGTGGATCCACATTAGAAAATTCTGTGTATTACGAAACTGAGTTCTGCGGTTTTACAGTTATTAATCAGTTTTGTCATATTTGTAAACTTGCATATATCAGAGTTCATGGAGTCACAATATTGTCCTGAATTCCCAGAGTTTAATCCTGTCTTGCATGCGTTGCCTTGAATGTTTCGCACACAGTGTGTTTCTCAAGAGATTCATGTTTTTCTGTCAAATGAACAGGATACAAAATTCTCACATTGTGGCACTGTGGTAATTTCACTGTGTTTTCTGGGTTGTTGAAGCAGTCCGTTCTAGAGGCAGCCCACATGACAGCCCACAGGAAGGCCAGGAGGCAAATAAGAAAATTATCTTGTGGTTTGTTCCAGTGGATGTCTCGAAAGCAAGCTCCCAGGATGCGTCCTAAATGCCAGTCTTTTCCCAGTTTAGTTCACTACTCTAGAACAGTCCTGTGCTTCACAATTTTTTTTTTTTTTTAGCTAATTCTCTCAGCTGTCTCCGTACAGGTCACCTCGAAGGTTGCAGTTCTATTCATCACCGTCCAATACAACGTTACCATCTCTGCAAATGGTGAGTGGCCCCATCTCTACCTGTGTCAGTTTATATTAATCAAATCGTAACGCTTAAAGTTACCTGGATCTCATCTACAGTTTTATCTTCCCCTTTGCTTCCTTACATTTTTTATTTTACTTTTCCACCTTTTTCCACTCTGTTATTCTCTTTTTCTGTTATTATTTTGTGTTGTCCAGAAATTGTTGAAATGTAACTATGACTGGAAGTCTTCTCCTGTGCGTTATAGAATAGAACTCGACTCATATGGCGTTCCAGAAAACTATTTTCAGAGCTTTTTTTTTACTTTCTTGCCCTGTTGGTCTATATATAGTCTCTGATTTATAAAGTTCTCTTGTGGCAGGAAACTTGCGTGTAATACAGGCCACTGGGTCAGGGTACAGTCTGCCTTCCAGAATTGCATGTAGTTCCTTGTACCGTTCAGTACTTTTTGTATTATTTGGGACCCATAGAGCCCCAGTCATAAGTGAAACACCACAGGGCAAAGTGTGGAATTTGTGTGCAAATAGTGTGTCTCATCTCAAGGTGAATAAACATCTCTACAAGTTCTCCTGTTTCAGTGTTACCAGATGAGCTCCAATTTTATTTCTTCAAGAAGTTCTAATTTCCGCTGCGCTTCTCTCTAATTATTGTCTAGAGCCACGTACGAGGGACTGTTGGAATGTGTTTCATGTTGTCAGATTTTATTTGAAGAGCTAATATGCTTATCAGTCAGGGCGTGTCTGAAACGGCACCCTATTCCCTACAGACTGCACTACTGTCAGGCAGATCCCCATGGGCCCTTTTCATAAGTAGTGCACTTCAGTACTACATGGGACACGGTGTCATTTGGGACACACATCCAGATAACGGTGCTCACAAGGCCTCTGTAATTCATTAACGGCTAAATTACTACGACCCTTCCATATTGAAGTGGTTTACTCAGCCTTAGTAAATGCTCTTCCACCCATATGCAGGGTAGGAAATGAACACCCGCTCCCTGCCAAATGCGTGTAATTTTTTTGCTTTGGCACATAGATTTGCCAAAACTGCCCGCCGCTGTGGCGGGGAGACATTAGCCAAAAAGACGAATCAGAAAATACCTCCCAAAACGTATTAATTCTAAAAAACACATCAACTCCAGTTAATCACCAGATTCTCCCTGACACTCTGATTGGACATTCAACCATGTATATCATGAGCGCTTCGCTTAGTTGGTTGGCAAGAGCTCAGGCTCAAAATCTATCTGCATTGCAAAAAAAATTGTGTTGCAGCGAGCGGTTATAGCTAGGCTATATACGGGCGGAGATAAACATTTAGCTTTCTAGCTAGCTTGATAGCAGAAATGTGTCGGCATATTGCTGGGATGAAAAGGCTGGCCGCGGTAAAAGTAACATCAGACAAAGAACTCGAAGTAAAGAAACGTTTATTTTCTGTAAAGTGGTGACAGGATGACACAGGAAAGATGCGGGATTGGTTTATGTGTTACGAACAAACGGAGAAAATGTACTGTTTGCACTGTCGTCAGCATTCATCGAACAAGCAGATACATTCATTTATTACGGGAACTAACTAGTTATGTATATATAAAAAAGTTTGTCTGATGAATGCTGACGACAGTGCGAATATATATAAACTTTTTTGTCATCCACCACAAACACAAACAAAAAGTTAATTTCATACCCTGCTTGTATAGCGTGACACTAAGCTTAAAATTCCCTTCACGAAGACACTACAAAGGCTTTATAAAGCATTTATATGAATGCTTGATTTAAAAAAAATAATCCTGGGTGGTGTCGTTGATTGTTTTATATCGGTTCCCCTGTTGTTTCCATTTTAACCTGGGTCCCCTTCCTCTCGCCCACGAACTTTCAAAATACTTACAAAATGTATTTGACTGGGACTCGTTGTGAAGGTCTGAATTTTCGTCATAGTGTCCCGAAGAGACTGCAGCGAGCCAATGGATTTTTACAAGCATCTTAGGGCCTTATGAAGGGTTTACGAAGGGCTAACGATCGCTAATGTTTCCCAATCAGAGGGCCAGCCGGACGAGAGCGTGGTTAACCACTTCCATCACGGCCTGAAGGACCTGGCGACTATCTTCTTCTACATGTTGGTAGCCATCATCGTTCACGCCATCATCCAGGAGTATATACTGGACGTAAGATACCCGCTGTTCTGGGTTTATACTTTCTACACTATAGACTCACACGTAATCAGTGCCTTGTTATATCTCATTTTCTTCATTCCAAACACCAGGCTGCCCCTTTGTGACTGACTTTGACCAGGGCCCCTTAAAGGGAATGGCCTGTTGTTGGAGGGGTGGCCTGTAATTGGAGGGGTGGCCTGTAGTTGGAGGGGTGGCCTGTAGTTGCTGTAACTTCCAGTAGTTGGCATCAGCTGTCTGTTGGTATAATGACCTCTGATGGCTGTTTCTGTGTGTTGTTTTTTCTGTCATTGCAGAAGATCAATCGGAAGATGCACTTCTCCAAAACCAAACACAGCAAGTTTAACGAGTCTGGACAGCTCTCCGTTTTCTACCTATTCTCCTTCGGCTGGGGAACCAGCATCCTTATGTCGGTATGCACTTCATTTACTTCTGACTGTCTATCTGTCTGTGTGTGTGTGTGTGTGTGAGATCAGTATAATCAACAACTCATTTGTTTTAATTCTCTTCTAGGAGAACTTCCTGTCCAACCCAGTGAGTCTTTGGGAAGGGTATCCCCACACCTTGATGCCGTAAGTCTCATCAGCCAGTGAGGCCTCACATAGCACATCTACCATTCGTTTTAAAAATGTCCAATTACACCACTAATGCATTTTTTTTCTGTGAGGAAAGATTTAGTGTGCAGAGTCAACCGACTCAATTTGCATGTTGCTGTCTGGTAATGTGTAGTAATAGGGTGTAATGTGTAATAATAGGGTGTAATGTGTAATAATAGGGTGTAATGTGTATTCACAGACAACATTAGTACTTTTAAAATTAATATAAGTAAAATGCTGATGTCTAAAATGGAGCTTGATAACACTGGTCCATGTTATCAAGCATAGTAAAAAGCCAATATACCCTGACTAAGGGCTGTTCTCATGGCCGATATACCCTGACTAAGGGCTGTTCTCATGGCCGATATACCCTGACTAAGGGCTGTTCTCATGGCCGATATACCCTGACTATGGGCTGTTCTCATGGCCGATATACCCTGACTAAGGGCTGTTCTCATGTCCATGTTCTCTATGTACCAAAAAGCATAGTGCCTGGGTACGGGCCTGAGCTGTGGCATATTGGCCATACACAGCTCCCCAAGGTGCCTTATTCCTATTTTATACCAGTTAGTGACACAATTGTAACTGTAGAATATACCATCTGGTTTATAATTACCAGTCATTTCTAACTTGAGTGCACATGTTGCAGCTTACTGAAGAAGGGAAGAAAATCTTGCCTGACACACATCAAAAAGATTTCCTCCTCCAGAAATAAGCCCAATAACATATTATCATCTTGCAGGTGTGCTATTTAGAAACAAAAAAAACATGATGGCCACCAGGGTAATTTATAGTGGCTTAAAATAAATAGGCTTGAACATGTAGGGTCTCCGACCTGCATATCACGTGACCTTATCTTTATCTAGATTACATGCCGTAAATATTAACACGTTCCTAGTGACTTGAAATGAATACTTTTAAAATAAATGTGGGTGTCAGATTTTAATCAGAAAATAAAACATTACCATAACCCGAGGTGATTACCCTGGCTGTCGTTTGGGTCTGGCCCACCTCATTCACAGCTGCTAAGTAACTCTATCCAAACCCGATTGCTTATGCCAGCTTTTAGATGTTTGGTAGGATTGAACTGTGAAAACTGCGCTGTATTCTCATTCCAGTCGTGGGTTTTGCATTGATAGGGTGTGAGTGGGTTCTTTTCAAACACTCGGCGTGAGTCATATCATACAGAATAATTTCTCCAAATAGACGATGGTGTAGGTGTACTCTAATCTGATCAGTTCTTAATTATTCATTAGGGATTTGATTGGAAATGATAGCTGCTTTTATGTGGGACGTTCCAACTGTGGTATGGAGAAGTCTTTCCTCTCTCGGGTGGATGCACTCACTGAATGTCGCTCCATGCGAGTGTCCACTAAATCACCAACATCAGAGTTGGGGACGGTATCCAGATATTCATATCCAGATCCCATCCTTCTCCCGTCCTGCAGTTCATGACATCAACAGAGAACGCAAAACAAAACTGGGCGATCGACTGGGTCCTTAAGAAGCGGCTACAAATATCAGCATTGAAACGTCTTCAAAGAAATGGTTATAACAGTATTGAAAACAGTCCTGCGGCAATTTTTAAATGTCTCGGCAAGCAAGCCTAACCCAAAACTGAGACCGCTGTGCTGAATGACTTAAATGCGAGCGTTAGAACTGACAGCGTTGATGTTTATCGTCTTGCTTGTAGGTTCCAGATGAAGTTTTATTTTATCTGTCAAGTGGGCTACTGGCTCCACGCTCTCCCTGAACTGTACTTCCAAAAGACCAAGAAGGTGAGTACTTCCGGTTGTGGGACTTATGAGCACTATTTGTTACAGACTAAAGGTCGACCTTATCCTCGCCACACGTTATCCTAACCATACATTATCTTGACCATACATTTCCTGTCTGTGTTGTGTAGGAGGACATTCCTCGCCAGCTCATGTATATTGGTCTCTACCTGGTCCACATTGCAGGGGCCTACATGCTCAAGTGAGTACTACACCACATTGACTGGAGAAGAAAATAATAATTTGAATGAACACGAATGCCCAGCGGAAATACTACTTCCTCTTTATCTCCACACCCACTCCTGTGTTTGGGCGAAGTAGGGGGGCTGACTGTTATTTTTTTTCCCTGTCGCTTTGTCATCAATTATACGACAATCGTAAAAAAATTTGTTCTTCTGTCCTTGAGCAAGGCAGTTCGCTCCCCATGCTGCGTGCCCCAGTACTACAGTTCAGAGGGGCTAGGTTACACGTGGAGGCTAAATCTCGGTTGTGTGTAATCTGAAAAATATCCCTGTAGCCTTTCCCTTGAGTTAGTGGTTGAACTGGCTCTTCTCGCCTTAAAAAAAAAAAGTATTTCCCTCTGTCTCCAAGAAGCATGACAGTCTAATAAGTGATGATTACTGTGGTAACAGAGGGCTCTAACTGACGGCCGTTTGGTGTCTTTCAGTCTGAACCGTCTGGCTCTGGTTCTGCTGGTGTTGCACTACTTTGTGGAGCTGCTCTTCCACGTGTCCCGTCTGATCTACTTTAGCAACGAGAAGAGGCAGACCGGGTGAGTTGACAAAAACATTTTGGTTTGACTGTCAAAGTGATTACCGGCAATGTACTATGAATAGAAGAGGGGGAAAAAGTTTTCCTTAACCTTAATAACCTGCCCTTACCCCTTAATGACTAAACTTAACTTCTAAAATGAACTTTAAGCCTAAATGTAACCCCAGTCACTTGGCATGATTTTCCTTGTTTTACAATTGTAGTGAGGACCTTCAAAAACACTCTTAAACGCACACACACACACACACACACACACACACACAAAACATACCCAGACACACACACACACACACACACACAAACCCATGGACAAGGGGACCAACTGGGTGTGAGTAATTTCCACTTCAAAGTCTTTACAAAGCCACCTTGGACAGTACAATGAGGGAGGAACTAGCTAGCTACTCTCAAGGTCCTGAGTAATGATGTGTTGATATCAATTGGAAAAGGAGTATAAAATAAAAACAGAGGAACTGAATGTCATGGTCATCTAACCTGTGTGTGTGTGTCCATGTCTGTCTGTCTGCAGGTTCACCATCTGGGCAGTGCTGTTTGTCCTTGGGCGTCTTCTCACTCTGTCCCTGTCTGTTCTGACTGTGGGCTTCGGCTTGGCCAATGCTGATCACCAAGGACTGGACATAGCCAATGGAAACTTCAACGTGCTCTTTGTTCGGTAAGAGAGAGTGTATTTTATTTAACTGTTATACGTGCAGGTAAGTTGCTTGAACACCAATTCTCATTTTCATAGACAACCCCTGTGTCTGTCTGTCTGTGATGGGGGAGTAGCTAGCCTGGATAGAGACGAATCTAAAGAAAATGAACAGCTTGTAAACGGTGGTCATTTTCCATTTATATTCATACTATCATTACTTTCAGACCATAAAAAGAAATAGGTCTAGAAAGGAGAAGAGCCATTTCAGCTGAAGCGTATTGATTGACACATCAATAGTCCGGCATTTCGGTTAACAACTTCACCTGGTGATATTCGGTGTTGCGTCTCCTCCCCCGCAGGTGCACCGTGCTGGCCACCATCTGTGTCACTCAAGCCTTCATGATGTGGAAGTTCATCAACTTCCAGCTGAGGCGGTGGAGAGAGCAGGCCCAAGCCCTGATCACCAAGCCCAAGAAGCCCCAAGCTCCCAAGAGCAAGTCAAAGAAAGACAAATGTGAGTCCCGCTTCTACCAGACAATGCCAGCTGATTTGACACTGTGTTATAAATCTCTGCAATTTGGTTTTTATTTTTTATTTTGATCAAATCTTTTAGCAATTGTTCTGCCACAAGAACAGAGTAACATGCTGCTGTTCC
>JACXGI010003700.1:27020-45917 GCA_016801175.1 Esox masquinongy
AGAAGTCATCATAATGCCCGAAACCCCCCCCCCCCCAAAAAAAACCCTCCCTCTTCATTCCACTGTTCTGTCTGCTCTCTACTTCCATACCCTAAACCAACCTTTTGACCCTCTGCCAGGGCTATCCCAATCTGTTCCTTAACCCCTGCTGTCCTGTTGGTTTTTGTTCCAAACTTAATCCAGCACCAAACATATAGCTGCTTGTAAGCTAAGTACAATGTTCAGGTACAACTGAGTTTGGAGCAAAAACCTACGGAGTGTAGCACTCCAGGAATGAAGTCGGGCCTAACCTGCAGTTCTACACATTTGTCCTTGTACGTTCTTATGATACTAGGGGTTAAATCCCGACTAAGCTTTTTTCTCCGTCACCAGCCGAGGACAGGGGTTCTAGTGGAGGATTTGGGATTGGGCCTTAATCTACAACAACTGTTTTTAAGGACTACAACTCTTTTCAGCAAGACTACAAGCTCCACAATGGATCTTAGCTTTATTTGCTTGTTGCCAATCTCCAGTTCTGACAATTCACAGAATCAAGATGCTGCTGTGCCATTTACTACAGAAAATAAACAAAACAAATCTGAAAATACAATAAAAAAAAGAACTTATTTAAAGAAAATTTAAAGTGCCTATTGATACAGATTGTTTTGAACAGGGTGTACAGAATTAAGAAAAAAAAAACAGTTTCAGTAATAACTTTATTTTTTCCGAAGTCAAACATTTCATGCCATTTTCACAGAAATGTATTTATCTGCTTGTATGCTGTTACATTTTCTATTTCTTAAAAAGGGCTTCTCGATGTTATTGACGTCTGTGTTGGAATCACGTGCAGAAACCACTGCACATGCTTACTGACGTTTTCTTCAGACAGAAGGTCAGGTGGCATCTAGCGGCCAAAGACAGTTTTTCCCATCAGCACTGACGTTGAAGGCATCAGCAGTGTTAACGTAGTCAAATTGGCGGGACTTTCAGTTATCCTGATTAACCGTTAAACTGGGTGGGATTTCAAATTCATCGGCTGACCCTTCCAAGTGACCGGGTTGGAGTGACGTCAGACCGGGTCAACCGGCGGGTTGAAGTAGGACTGTTTGATTACATTAAAATGTCAGATGATACCAACGGGGATGTCCATGCCATCACAGATTCTATCATGGGAAATCTATATAACATCCTCCTTTGGTTTAGTTTAGGTACTACGGGGTGGGGGGCTGTGTCAATGAAGCCCTTTCATCTACTTTCTCAGAATTAGAAACTTATGGATAGCATGTGTTTAGTCTGCATCTAGAGATCATGGAAATAGTTTTGTGACCCAACGCTAACTAGCATTAGCACAATGACCGAGAAGTCTACCGGAACAGCTAACTCGCTAACACTAGTTGGCAACTTACTATTAACTGAACTCGGAGACGAATGATAACATCCATAAGCTGGTCAGACTGAGATGTAGATGAAGGGCCTTCATGTTTGTTTGTTTTTTACAAAAAAAAAACACCAAACCATTCCTTTAACTTTATGAAAAAAAAAACAGGTTTCTGGACTTGATGGATTTTATTGGTGTTCCACTGTGTTGCTCTCACCTATTGGCTTCTCTGGTCAGTGAAAGAGAAAAGGGAACTGGGGTAAGAACTTTTCTTTGTGCTTTTCAAGCCTTTGCTTTGTCTCTGTAAAAAGGTGTGCTACTTTTGACTGGCACCGGTTAGCGCTTTGGTCAAAAGAAGTGTACTATTATGGGTAATAGTGTGACTTTGGGACTCATCCTATAGTTATTAAAATTTGTTCTGATGTTCATGAGGGTCTGAGTGGTAGGGGGTGGTTCTGAACAGGCATCAGGATTTGAACAGGGCCCTGGTTGTACTGGGATGATGGTCTGCGTCCAAAATGGCATCCCATTCACTTTGTAGTGCACTGCATTTTTCAGGGGCCCTGGTTAAAAATAGTGCACTATATAGGGAATATGGTGCCATTTGACGTGGTTCTCTGCATTGAGCAAGGTTAACGGAGGAAGCCTGCTGGTGTACAATTTCACAATGACCTGGTGCAAAACTACATTGCGGTTACTAACTCTCCCAGGCTGCCTTTAGTGAAAGTTAATATTACACCCCTAATACGCTTTATTAGGGGACAAAAGTAGAATGTGGAGTGGGTGCCTACATTTGCGCAGCAACCCAGTTTGAGTGGTTAATGTTAATGGTGATCAGCACTTTATGACCCCCTGTTCTCTTTTAAAGTGTAAACTATTAATTAAATTTGGATGGCGGGGGGGGGGGGGTTGGGGTGTTGCCATTTAGTCTCCTTTAAATGTCACTGTGAGATTATAACCTGCTATTATAAGACACAGTGGATTATGGGTAAGGACGTGGTCCATTGTGGTTGTGTTCTGTTTTTATGCCCTGCCCCCTTTAACTGAATGTGCCAAATCAGATCTCAGCATGACACATGGAATAAACACTGCTAGCTCTTCTCTTTCCTTTTGAATGCACACTTGCTGCCATTAAAACTAATTTACACAGGAAATGTGTCAACAATTATTGAAACGGGATCACATTTGAGTTGATACGATGTTGCTGAGAAGTTTTATGTATTAACATGAAAAGTGATTTGTCTTACATTACTTTAATGCCCTGACTATACATGGATGAAGGCATCTGCTAAAGGACCTAAAATGTAATATTAAATTATAATAATTAATTATATAGCTTATTTTACTGTTTTTGGATCTTCTGTCTAAAATATGTCACTGAATTAACTTCAACCAGAGGTCAAAGTGCATGAGTTTAAACTAGGTTAAACTAAATCCATGTAGTTACCACCGTTGACCACAAAGTGGTGCTATGCTTTAAACAACTTGCAATTTGGTAAATATGATAATACAGTAATTGGCCAATCAATGTGTTTAAAAACTCCTGAAATACCCTGCGTAGAGTTTTATAGTTATTCCCGGACGATCTTCTTTGGTTGTGTAAAACTAGATTTAATTTGTGAGTGGACCGTTATCACAAGAGTCCGGTTTACCCAACACCATAATATTGAGGTTAAATATGAAGGAAAATATGTCGTAATCATTTCAATGAGCAGTTAAAACCTGTAGAAACCCGAATTCACTAGAATTGTTGAACAAGATCAGAATGACTTGTAGGAGTAAAGGTAACCTACTTAGCCACACCAGCCCACGAGGAACAACGTTTATCCACAGACAAATGTCCCTTTATGCATTTATTCATTTCAGTACCAACTCCCTTGCAGACCGAATTTACTTTGCTAAAAGAAAACGTGTTTGCGTCTCCACCGCTGGCTGGGCACATGCATGCGATGACACCAGTTGCATAATGTCATGGTCCAACACACATGGTTCCCTTTAACTGTACAGATTTCCTCGTATGCTTTCATCCATCTTTATAAAAGGATGCATTTCTTCTGCCAAACGCATAAGAGCTTAAATCATGTATGTCGGATATACATACCAAATGCAACTCTATTTCCTACATAGTGCACTAATTTTGACCAGAGTGTAGTCAAAAGTAGTGGACAATACGTGCGGACTAGGGTGCCATTCGGGACGCCATGGTCTGGAGGGACACTCGGCCTGCCACCCGTCTGACGGTGTGCTTGTGTCGGTGACAGATTAAAAGCATTTCCTTGTTAAGTGTGAAAGCAGCATGTGTCTCGATAACAACAACATGCGTGTCTTTGTACACAAAATAAGTGACATCCAGTTGGTTCCAAGTAGCACGATATATCCTGGATAGTATGCACTACTATTGACCGGGGCTGTCGCAACTTGTAGGGAACGGTGTGTAATTTGGGATGGACAAGCCTGGTGTTTATTGAAACCAGTGTTGTTATTCTCGCGCTATCAGAAGAGAGGCGGAGGAGGGATGTTTTGCTGTCGCCAATCCAAGGTCTATACAGATGTCATAGAGACATAGTTTTTGTATATATTTTTTACATTCATTGTGACTGTGTATGTATGTATGTATGTATGTATGCATGTATGTATGTATGTATGTATGCGCGCGCTTGTGTGTAACTCATTCATTCATTGAGATAAGATTCATTAATGCACTTCTGCTCACGTGGTCCCATTAATGTTATGACTACTGTTGTTGGTTGTGTTAGTTACAACGTTTCAGTCATGTTTGTGGCTATGCCGTGTGTGTGTGTACACTGAGATGGAGACCGCGTCATCCAGTCCTGGCTTACTGGCACAAGGCCTGAAACAAGCTCTAGAATAGTCCCCCAGTTCTTTCTGCTTTGCTCATCACATTACTTAGTTTGCCGCCCAACTGGCCCTGTATACCCTTTAGAGCAAAACATCAACGGGAAAATCTGATATGTTCACCAATAACAATATTTAATAGACTTGCTAGCGGTTATCAGAGTAAGTAGTTTAAATAGGTTATAGCTCAGGGTTGTGTGTTGGCCCACATACATTAGGCCCATGTGACATATCCTCTCTGATACAGTAGCTAAACCGCGGTGTTTCACCTCTCAACCTGCACGCGCTGCATTATCACTTTGACAGCTTGTTGCTGTTCGGTCGATGCAAAGCAATGCTGTGTTCCATACCGGAGAGAGACCCCCGCTAACCGAGTAACGTCTATGTGTGGTGCGGTGATATGATGTGTGGGGGAGGCTCGCAAGCGAGATAAACAAGCAGCCAGTGAGCTTCAGGGTTTCAGCCAGCCAGGGAGCACAGAACAGTCGGAGGAACATGGCGGCAGCGCAGTTAGTTAGCAGTGTAGCAGTTTTCACCAAACGAAGGTCAGACCGGGTTTAACACACGGGATTTAACAGAGCACTAACGACGGAAAGTTTCGAATCGTAAGTAGGCATGAGGGGGTTTCTTGTTTTGGTTGGTTCGTGTTGTTTTTGGTGTGAAATCCGTGCCCTAATTTCGCGAGGGATTCAATCTCAGTTGTGTGAAGCAGTGTCGCTTAGCTGAAGCTAGTTTGCTAGGCAAGGCAGCACTGACTGCCTATAGCTAGCAGCTAGCGTAAGCTACCGCAGGGCAAACTATTAATTTTGCATGACACTTTGTTGAGTTTGTATTTAAGTTGTGTTCCCTGGCCGCATTGACTCATTCTCGCTAGAATTGTTTTATTAAAGAGGTTCAGCGTGCATGTTTTTGCTTGTGCAACAAATGCATTGCGTGCACGGGGATTTATTTATTTATTTCTGAGTATGTGTTTTCAGTGACTGAAGTTCACCTACCCAAGGCTAGCACTGCTAGCGAACATAAGGTAGTGGGCATGCATGGTAAATGTATTCAGAGAAGTCTCCCTGTCTATTTAACTGTTTTGAGCGGGCTTTTAAATTCAGGTCAGAGACTGTGTTGCTCCTATTTCGATTAAATCACTCATGTAAATAAAAAGGGCAAACACCTTTGTTTACATGGTGATTATTGACTATATCGATGACTTAGTGAGTCAGCTTTCTTTCAGCACCGTGGTTGGTTTTAAAAAATATATATATATACTAAGTTACGGCGGGCGCAACACTAGTGGCGGGGCTCACTAGTGGTGTGAATCTGAACAGCGGTGCGGGGTCCCTGTGGAACGTCACGAAGTCAGTCTGGTCACGAGACAGTAGCGAGCTCCGCGGTTAGAAACGATGTTCGAATATCCTACGTTCTGCTGCCATCGTCTCCACGGGGGCAGTCAGCGAGTCGATAGCTCATAGGCCACATTTAGGAGGAAGATGTGGGTGCGTGGTGTAATGACGTGCGTAATAATGTGACAGCGATGCCATGTATTAAGACAGGACATGGCTGGTGGGCGCTAGCTCTCACTGAACCTGGATCTTTAGTGGGCAGATTTGTCGACGGAGCTGATTTTATGACTGGCTGTTTTTGGCGGATGCGCGCGCCTCCCTCCTTTCCAAGGCATTGTTTCCCAGTTGCATTGTATTCCTGTTTAATATCTGTGTTTCTAAACAGCTGAGGTGTTTTCACCTTCTTGTGGAACTAGCATGAAACTGAAACGTTTCTATGCTTCTTCTGGATTGTCGTTCTGCATATAACGATTCAGTTTCAAAAGGTTTCGCAACAAGGACAATGTTTACTCCAAACACTTTAACATGGGATTTGAATTAAGTCACCTGGGTGTTAATCACAGCACATATACAGTTCCGTCTCATATCTGGTGTGAAGTCAAACAGAGAAACGACTAAAGAATTCCAGTTTAAGAACGAACTTGAACTCCACAGGTTTTTATGAGTGTTTGACGTAAACATTTTCTCAGCTGCTCAACATTTCAGAACTTAAACAATTTTGAGAGTGGAATGAATACCCCCTGAAGATATTGACACATTTGGATCATGCTATAAGACGACCTGACCTTCCTACTGGGGAAAACCTAACACGTAATTACAACTAAAAAGACAGGGACGATTTCTTGACCTCGATCTTTTTTCTGACTGTCGTCACACACACACCATTGAAAAAGCTACAGACGTGGACACAATTACGACCGTTATTGGTAATAACGGTTCTTGCTTTGCTTGAACTTTCCGGAGTCATCCCTCCTAAACCGAAAGCTCCGTAATGGATAGATGAGTGAATGTTCTTAGTTCAACAATTACTTGCATTGTGCAATAACGTATGGAATAGTGTGCAATTTGTGACACCGGCCAAAACGTTAAATAATCCTATATTGACGTGGTATTGCTTTTCATAAGCAATAGGGTGGCATTTACGACACCCCTTGTCTTCGTGGGAAGGTGAGAAGGCAGTGGTGGTGATGTTTTATGTCATAACTCTTAATAGCTTTGTCATCAGTGGTGGTGATGGTTTTATATCGTAGCCTAACTCTTAATAGCTTTTGTTCATCAAAGCTATTCATCACACTTACCGTATTGATTCATGGTCTATGGTGGTTTGCTTTGATTCTGATCCAAAACATCTCAATGGCCTAGTTTAGTAGGGAACTAGTGTTTTATGCCCTTTTCAAACGTTTGAAGTGTAGTTCATTTATGAGAGCCTTCTGCCTCGCTGACTGGGAGATATTCGTCAGTGGACCACCGTACCAAAAGGTTTTGCAAAAGAAAAATTTAAATCTATGTTCTTATCGGCCTACCGCCCTGTTTCAGTGCTTTTTCTTCTGTAGCCAGCCGATCATCAAGCTAATGTGTTTTAGACGATCTGTGCTCTAGACGTTATGGCCGTAACTACTGTGTGCGTAGCTAAATCGAACGCCGCCTGACTAACTGATTACCGGACAGACTTTCTCTCTGTTACTGTTGTGTTGCTCGGTCTCTCCCCGTCCACCCAATAAAGTCTGTCTGCGGCGCGCACGTGTTTGTCCCATTCCAGTGCTTACCGTCACGACGTAGTTCTTGACGACTACCAACCCCGTCCTCCTGGGCCGTGGACCATTCTTCTAGGCTCTTTGATTTGTAATTCCACAATACGTCAACTTGCTGATCAATAGAGAAATATAACGCACGGGGCAGATTTATTCGGGAACGTGCACCGACAGGGGCTAAGGGGGGCGACTGCCCCTAACCCTTTGCCCTGTCATCGACAAAGTGCCCTCCTATCGACCAAGTGCCCTCCTGTCTTTTTTTATTTGTTTTTTTAGGAATACTATATTTTTCTAAACACAACCAAGGAGTACATAGTAACATGAAAAATAGGCATCCAAGTGAAAAACGGAACACCCCTCTCCTTCCAAATGGTTTTGTCTAAATTTGAATCTTACCGCGCATTCTGTGTTTAATGCGCTGCCCACTGGCTAGTTAGCTCATAATTCAAGCGCCTTGGCTAGGTAAGTGTATTGCAGCTATGTGAAATTACGTCGGTTATTAGCATATGAGCAGCCAGCTAGCTAACATACAACATACACTGGTTTACTGGTGAGCGCGTGAACCAATACTTCCCGCTGCTGTTTTCACCCTCACTGAAGTTTAAAGTTAATCTCCTAACAACTGAAATAGATATAAATATTTGCAAAATCGCAGGCTACCTAGCTAGTTACCCTAAGCTTTAGTGGAATATATTGCTCAGCAGCGATAGTGCGTTGCTACAGCAGCTGCATTAACTTAACAAATCTACTAGGCTGAGCTGGATGACATCCTCTTGGTAGGCAGACACATTTGTATTCAGAAATTAATATGCCGTCAATTTATTGATCAGCTCAGGAGGTCTGTATATCCTTTCTACAATCACGTTAGACGAGAGAAGACAGGTTAATATACTGATCCTGGCTGCTTTTCATAATATGGCATATATATTTGCAAATATAAACATAAATACGATTAATTCTGCCCCAACATGTTTTTTGTGGTTATTAAAAGCACTCCAACCCTCTACTAAACATCTCAATCTTGATACAAAGTACATAATAATTATTATAGACCTATACCCTTGTCAATAACTGCCTTTCTGGCCAGCAAATAGATTTTGACAAATACATTTTAAATCAAATAAAAATATTTGCAGCCCTCCGTTGAACTTCAGGATCCCTATTTGGACCTTGAATCAAAAAGTTTGCCCACCCCTGCTTTAGGCTGTTATGCAAACTATGCTGCTGTGCTTTAGTGACCCAACTCCTAATGATTTGTAGTAAATATGTAGTAAATATTTCTGCTCTTTTTGATGGTTGCAGTGCAAACTTGTTGGAGGTTTTGGTCAGGTTCAAACCATGCGTGTGCAGTGCTTTGGCTAGTTTCCTGTCTTGGAAGCTTATTGATTGTTGCTTGCTTGATAACTCATTCTCCTAAGTGTCACAGTTAATAAATGCCAAAATACACTTGGCATTGTGTACTGTTTCTCATTGTAATATACAATAAAGTGGTGCATAAGAAAGGATGGAAGCTCAGCTAACGTATTGGTCAGATTCACAGGCACATAGTATATAAAAGGAATACTTATTGCTGGTGTGAATGAAACAGTTTGGCTATTTCTCCTGCGAGTGTAGGTATTTTTATATATTATTTTTAAAAATAATTTTAAAAATATATTAGGTTTTGGGTTTGGCCCCTGGCCCTCCAGAGGTCTGTGCACGGGCCTGGGTTTATTATTGCTTATAGTAAACATTTGAGAAACGGGCTACGTAATGAAGTAGACATGGCTATTTTTAGGAGGCTAAGATCTAGTTGAAACACCCCAGAACAAAGATATGCGTCTCTTTTTGGAAGAGCTAGGATAGAAAAACATTGAGCGTGTGTCTTCTGAGTATTGGCTGACAGTTTAGCATGCTGCTTTGTTTGACGCTGTGCGGATGAAGTGCGCCAGAGCATGCCTGGTTCTTTCAGTGCACCAGAATAGTTTTTTCAATGTCAAATTCAATATGTGTGTAACATAATATGTTGATTGCATGCAAATAAATCTTTCATCACTACCACACCCACAACAGAAGCACAGTTGTGGGCCTGTTGTGTAATGAGAGGAGGGAGCAACTCCATTAATACAGGATAGAGTTAGAGAAAAATAGAAAATGTTTCCCCCAGTATCAGTGTTGTTTTTATTGTTGTTATTATTTGGGGGGGGGCAACCCCCCCAATACAAATGTATTGCTCAGACTAGGAAGAGATTAATTTTTGAATGGTCTTTCAAGTTGAAAACTCTGGCAACATCGTAGAGGTTCAACTTTCCAATGCAAGTTCCACAAAGCGACATAGAACTTGTGACAGGTTTTTTTAATTTTATTTTTTATTACTTTTGTATACATGTTTGCCCTAACGGGCCAGAACAAATTCTTTGTTTGTTTTGAAACTTTCTTGGCAATAAAACTCCTTCTGATTCTGATCCCTCACGAAAATGTTTTTTGACTGATTGCATTGAGTTCATAGAACTGAGGATTAAGCAATTACCTGTTTTTGAACATTTCGAGCTGTTGGCCATTTCAACACCTTAAATTAAAGGTATTCTCACAAGCATACATTGGTCTCTCAGTTTCCCTCTTTGACACTCAAGCTGTTTAATGGCACTGTGATATTATCACATTTCAAGGCATTGCAGGCCTTTTCCACACAATAATTACATGACGATGGTCTTTCCTGAAAATGAGAACCATAGATCTAAATCGTTCACATTTCTGTTTGCTTTTTTACTTACTGAAGTGATGACCATAGCTTCAAGGCCAAATCTTTTTTTTTTATTCTTTCGCAATTGTGTACAATAGCTCCAATGGGTTTTAATATTGCTTGATGGGCCGGGTTACGACTGTTAAATCAATTCAACGTGTTAGGATTGTAGATTCATGTTTTTAATCAAATAGTCACAAGTGAGCCCAAGTTCAGAACGCCGTGCTTAGCTGGTGCATGGCACCAAAAAGACTGAGATGGCTTGTGTGAAGGTCAGTACTGCCTGCTTAGGGAAATGCTGAAACCTACAGACCTGACTGATGTCAACACAAGGGATGATGAGGAGGGACAGAACAAGTTGGGACAAACAAAAAGACGTTTAAGAAATGATTCTAGATTCCATCAGATGTAATCCATCACAGGGAAGAAAGAAAACACGTCGTTAGATTAAGATTCACCAAACTCCATGATGTTTTAAGTAGGTGAACTTCTTCCCCTTTCCCTTACATCCAAGCACTGCCCTTTCCCCTACATAGTGTGCCATGTCTGACCAGTTTTCTATAGACAGTGGTGAAAAGAATTATACTACATTGGAAATAGGGTGCAGTTTGGGGCATACAATTTGATGCTCAGTTATGTCATCCTGTATCGGGGACATGAATAAAGCACCTTCAGTGTAGTAGTGAAAAAGTAATCAGGGTTTGTTTGTTTCCTGTGGTGACTGTCCATCACTTATGTTTATATGTTTACAGACAGAGAGACATCTCACTGAACTCAGTAGCCTTCATTTGTGTGTATGTATGTCAAAGTCACAATTATTGTCATATACTACTGTACAACAGACAGGTCACAGGTAGACAAACATCCTGTGTAAGCTCATTTCACTGGAATGCAAGGTTCTTTGAGGGACTTTGTCTTCTTAGATAGGCAGTCAGTGAGTTGGAGTTGTGGTGGGGGATAAATGACAATGCTAGTTAGTTGGAGATGTGGTTGGAGCGCAAGTTAGTTCGGGACCTAATGAGCGCTGCGCTATGATGTTAGCTACCGGTCTGGAGTCATTGATTCTGACAGCCCTGAACCGGTCTGCATTCAGTGCCTGTATGCCAGTTGTGTGGCTTTGCTTTAATTTTAATACCACTAATTGAAATCAATTGAGAACACTAACTTTTTAAATGTGTGTGTCTGTGTGTAAGACACCTGGGACTAGAGTGGTTTAAAGACTACTCAGCAGATACTGGCAGGTCCGTGAAGTGCTGCTCTGCTCGGCACAGGACCAACAATTGTTTCATTCTGTCTCTGACACTTTCTGTTTGTCTCTCACCCCTTTTTCTTTATTGCTCTTCCGGTTGCTGATACTTCCATCTTCGATCGCTGTTCTGTTCCTCTTTTCTTGCCCCACCCCCCACACCCCGCACAGGGCACAAATGTTTAAACTCAGGCTGTGACTTCGTCCGGGTAATTGATGACCCCTGACCTATAAGTGATTGCTGTATAGCCTCATGTTGACTCGCCCCCTTAGTCCGTTGAACTCGAAGGTGCTTTACTGGCATGGGCATTGTCTGCTCGCCCCTGCCAAAGCAAAAGTAAAAAAACTAGTCTCTTCAGACGGCATTGCCCCTACCTGCCCACAGAGAAAATGGAAGAAATTGCCTCAACTTTTGCCGTTTAAGAACAAAAATGTTACCTCAGTCAGAAATGAAAAGCATCTCCTCAGTGGATCATGGGTCATAGTAGTCTGGGCAGTCTACATTTTGCACTGTCTCTTCAGTGGGTCATGGGTCATAGTAGTCTGGGCAGTCTACATTATGCACCGTCTCTTCCGTGGGTCATGGGTCATAGTAGTCTGGGCAGTCTACATTATGCACCGTCTCTTCAGTGGGTCATGGGTCATAGTAGTCTGGGCAGTCTACATTATGCACCGTCTCTTCAGTGGGTCATGGGTCATAGTAGTCTGGGCAGTCTACATTATGCACTGCTGACCCAGACTCTCCGGGAGCCTACATTAGCCCAGCCCTCTCCATCTAATAGACTTCCTTACTGGTCATTATGGTAGAACACCCAACTGTGTGTGCGCTCGCTGTTGTCGTGGTAACGGCAGTATGACAGGCCCTTGGTGGGCTTGAAGGATGAACTGTGGGGATAATGACCTGATTTCAGTCTGGAGAGGAAAGAGGGCGAGTGAGAGAGAGACGGCAGAGGAGAGGGGGGGGAGAGAGGAGAGGTGGGGGAAGACAGAGGAAGAGATGGGTGAGGGGAAGGAACAGAAGTGTGTGTAATGAGAGGGGATGAAATGGATGTGAGGCTGGAGGTCCTATTTTGTGCATGTGTGGCAATGGAAATGCATTTTGGTCTCAAAAAACTACTTATGACTATATGCATGTACTCTGTCCTTGTTGTGACTGCCTCTGGATCCGTCACGCCATCTGTCAGCTAGCCTAGTGGTGCTAGTAGCACTGGGGCTGGTTGCCGGAGCACACTTCCACTCATCTACTACAACATGGTGTCCTCCCCGTCCCTGTAGGGACGATCACTAGAGGGTCATCGGGGTGTCAGAGAAGTGTCTCCCTATCCCTGTAGGGAAGATGTCATCAGGGTGTCAGTGAGGTGCCCCCCCGTCCCTGTAGGGAAGATGATTGTTGGAAAACCATACCAGGTAGGAGAGCAAATATAGCAAATCCCTCCCTCCTTCAGACTGTGTGCACGCAACACGCGCGTGTGTGTGTGTGTATGTACCCTGTGTGCTTCAGTAGGCTGGACACCTGTCCTCCCCAAACAAGGCATCTGTGGTGTTAACTTTGCCCTTTTGCCCTGACTGCCTGTCCTCTCCGGAGTTAGAGAGCGGTTGGCTGAGTGGCAGAATGTCTCCAGAGATGGAGGTGCCGTTACAGTGGACATCTTGAATCTTCTGTAAGTTGTATTTCAGAAACCCCATACTGCTTGCCTATCCCTGGTGATTGATGGCTTGTGCAATATCACACTTCACATGAAATGTGTGCACACATGACTCTTTGGGTTTAAACTTCTTCTAGGTGGCATCTATTTTAGTGACGACACGGAAAAGTGTGTGGCATTAAACCAATAAACCACTCTCCATCCCTCTCTGTCTCGCTGTTGCATTTTTTACCTCATGTTTGGATCTCCCCACTAACGACTGAGAGACACTTCATTCTACAATGTAACAACTGGATAATATTATCCATCCACTGCATGTGAGCTAGCCTACAGCGTCACCATCCGTCTGATCGGTTTACTGGACAACAGTGCCATCTTACGTCCACTTCCTGTTTATCTAGCCCTGTGCCATCCATCACCTGTCCAGTCCACATTCACCTGTCGTCTTGGCTACAATGCAGGCTTGACAGTTTAATATAAGTGTCATGGGAGGTTTGTGAATAGTGTCCGCAGTTTGTGGATGCCTGTGCTGCACAAGTTAATATTGAATAGGCCAAGTGTCATTCATTCATTCATTCCGACAAACGGCAGGGGGTATTACAGTAGTAGTCTGAAGTTTGGACACACCCATTTGCGTTTATCGTGTGGTGAGGTCCTTGGCCACTCCCGGTCCTACACATGGACACGCCAGTCTATTTGGTGCAGAGATACTGATGACCTCCAGACTTACTGGTAGCAACAGTTGGCTGCTGTCTTGGAAAGCGGGGATAGTGAAGGTTTTTTGTGACTTCCTGTTTCGGTTTGAATTTGTGCATGTCTGGTCTCTAAACAGGATCTTCATGCCTCATTTTTGGGTGGAAGAAGACCAGCAGGCCTCAGTGTTGGGTGGTGTAGGACTAGCAGGCCTCAGTGTTGGGTTGGGTTAGTGGGGGACTAGCAGGCCTTAGTGTTGGGTTGGGTTGGGTTGGTGGGGGACTAGCAGGCCTCCGTGTTGGGTTGGGTTGGTGGGGGACTGGCAGGCCTCAGTGTTGGGTTGGGTTGGTGGGGGACTGGCAGGCCTCAGTGTTGGGTTGGGTTGGTGGGGGACTAGCAGGCCTCAGTGTTGGGTTGGGGTGGTTGTAGAGGACTAGAAGACATCCGTGTTGGTTTGGTGTTGGTGGAGGAGTAGTAGTGTGAACTCGCTATGTGTGCGTGGGTGTGGTTTAAGCAAGAAGAGTGACAGTCAGGCAGCTTGTGGTCACAAGGCAAGTTGTGCAATTTGACCTACAAACGCACACATGCACGCACGCACGCGCGCGCGCGCACACACAGGCAGTATGTCATAATGTCAGTCTATCAGTAGCTTATGTTATCAGTAGCATTCCTGTTCTTTATGGTTTCGGGACTAACAGATCGAGATCTTTCCTCTGAATCTCTGTGGGTCTGTCTGTCTCTTTTTCTGTTTTCGTGTGTGTCTCTTTGTCTTACCATGTGCGCTTGTCCCATTGAGTAAAAAAAATTTTTGTGCCATTTCTGTGTTTATTTTGAAGTTTGGGGTAGTTGTCTTGTTGAAAGATTCAATTTAATGGAATTCATTATGCCATCGATCTAAACAAGCCCCTGGACCAAAACAGCCCCAAAGGATCAATGATCCACCACTGTATTTTACTGTGTATCCAGAGCTCTTGTAGGTGGTCCCCATTTGTGTCCAAACATGTTTGTCTACAACAAATTATTCCAATTTTGATAAAGCTTGTCAAAGTTCAGGCGCTGCAATTAGTGGCTCAGCGAGGGCTTTCACACAACCCTCCCAAAGTCCCTTTTGACATGGACGTGATGTCTAACAGGGGATTTTTCAGACACAATAACCCCAAGATTCCACTAGATTGCTCAGTTCTGAAACTGTGATCCTTGGATTCTTCTTTATCTCCCTCACCATCTTCCTCCTTTAGGGGTGCCAATATTTTGGCAACCTATGTTTTGCAGAAAAGATCATACTACTCAAGTAAATGTATTGTGTTTCAGAAATTGTGTTGAATGAAAGTCAATGGCTGCCCCTTATGTTTGAGGCCAAAATATATTTATTAGATTTTTTTGCATTCACTTTTTTAGGTCTCCTGTTGAGCTGAATTGTAAATGTTAATAACTGTAATTTGTGAAGTACTATATATGTTTTGAATCAATTGAAAATGTGTTCTGAGATATTGTTCTTCTCTGGAAAATATGTTTCTGGGGGGTATACAGCCAGGGGTGTGGGTGTGTGTGTGTGTTTTAGGTCTAACTATACTCATGGGGACCAAATGTCCCCATGAGTATAGTAAAACCAGAAAAAATTGGACTCATGGGGACCTTTTGCCAGTCCCCATGAGGCAAAAGTCAATAAGTTTAGGGTTAAGGTTAGGCATTACATCTAGGTAAAGTTTAGGAATAAATGTTACTTTATTGAGGTTAAGGTTAGGTTAAGGTTAGATTTAGGGTTAAGATTAGGGCAAGGGAGCATGCAATTTCTATTTTCTGGTTCCCATGAGGATAGTCATACAAACGTGTGTGTGTGTGTGTGTGTGTGTGTGTGTGTGTGCGCGCGCGCGCCTCTGTCTCTGTTATTTTCGCTTGGCATGATGTTGCAATGTACATATTGCCACAGCATACTTCAGGAATTACATGCTTAATTTAACTGTTAATCCCACTCACAAGCTCTAGAGCACTGTGTCTCACTCAGTCTCTCTCACACACACAAAAACACACACTTCGCGCTCACTTAAAAGGTGCTTAATTGGCATGGGAAGCCCGTTAACGTTGCTAAAGCAAGCGCATTGCTCCAGCCCAAACAAAAGATACTTGTGTTTTCTTTTGAACTTTTAGCAGACATCTAGAGAGTTACCAGTCATTGTGACACCCTTAACAGACCCTCCTGTCATTTTATTGACCGATCACTGCTGTATTTATTTGTCTTATACCTATTGGAAGGCAAGTGGAAAGGGCAGCTTGCAGGCTTCCTGTTGGAGAACCACATGTGATGTCATTACATGGCTAGCCCTGGATGAGCCAATTACGTTAGGGTAGAGGGAGTTACTATGCTGGAAACTTCTATATACAGCATATCGCCATCGTCAAACCTGTGTCTTGTGACTGAACGGTTGGTATTGGCAAATAATTACAAAGTCCTGATGGATTTCAGCATGCCAGCAACCTTTCCACCCCAAGATCGAGCCAGTGCCAAACAGTCTCAGCCTCAACTGCTGTCTACCTGTTTGTTACTTTGTCAAAACGGAACCATTGGTAGAAGCTAATGAGCACTTCCTATAACGCAGGAAGGATTTACTGTTGCTACTTTTCGGAAAACAAGCAGTCCAAATGGCCAGACAATTTTTTTTGAGGTGTCTTTGAAATATCTAAGGCCATAGCTCAGTCTCAAAATTCAGAAAAAAATATGCGTCTCTCTAGTAAATAGGACATTAAAAAACCTATTTCTAACTAACGTCAGGTATAACGGAACTGAATTTTATTTAACCTGGATCCTTTCTTTTTAAATTCAAGCTGTCCCTTTTTTATCCAGTTTTCTTAACGAAGCCTATTGTATAGCTGTCCTCATATGCCCTCTTTAATCAATGCCCTGGTTTTAGCTAAACTGTTCAAACACAGATACATTTAGAGCTACATGAGGATTTGGCTACAGATGAATATATGGATAGCTTCATTGTGTCTGTCAAACAGGTATTGCGCTACCTCTCTGTTAAATAGGAAGAAATACGCTTAAAATATCTTCTCTGGTTAGTGAAATCAGTTGTTGAAATGAATTTGGGCAATTCAAATTACAGCACTTAATTATCAGTCACTTTCCCACTCTGTTTGATTATGGCGCTGGTCCCTGCTTCAGCAACACAAACCTGTTCGCTGCTTACCTTCTTGACTTTCTCCCGTTTCTCGCTGATTTAAGTTAACGTTCAACTCTCACATTAAGGTGGGACAGTTTTGTTATTGGGACTGTTACATGTGTTTATTTTTCGCATTTATGCTTCAGCATTTTTTCAGCGTGTGAAATGTCTGTTATGCCTGTTGCTGTTCACTGCGCTTGGGTAACTGTTAGCCTTAACCTGTGTCCAGCAGCACCTCACGACATTAGCGATTCCCTCTACTAGATCACCTATACATCCTAGTGACTGCAGCTTGGACAGTGACCCACCCCCCCCCCCCTGGTTGACCCCCTGATTGGTAAACACATCAGTCGAATACACATCCATCAGGTCGACCTATAGAAACAGCATTAGCAGAACAGGCCCCGGAGCCTCTGATTGTTGACCTGATTGCATCCCATTCTAGTAATTACATTTATATGGCTCAGATGTCGCATCCAGAGCCCTGGGGTCTGATAGAACCTGGGTCCTGTTGGGACGGCTGTTGTGTGGGATGCCATTGAGCCCCCACCCCCGTTGGGAGTTTAGCCTCCCGTGACCTGGTCATTATGGCCAATTTGCACAGCGTGAAATATCGCCTAACCTCTGTGTCCGGCTTTATCTTCAGCTTCCCTAGTAGGGCGATTAGCCGGCCTGCCTCTAAGGCTCATCAGGCCTTCTTAACAACGTGGTCGTAATAAATGTTGTTATACACCTCGCCTAGGCGTGGGGTTGTCAGTTAGGTGGCTAGGCTAACTTGCCGTTACCCTCCAGATAAAGGTTGAGGGTTATTGACGCTTGCGGGCTTCATCCTGAAATGTTCCCTACGCCTGTTCCCTTTAGTGCACTACTTTTTGACTAGGACTCATATTAGCTAGGGTGCTATGTAGGGAATAGGACACCACTGAATTTGCATCACAGCTGAGCGACTCTGACTGTTCCGCGGTCGAAGCTGACAGAGCTAGACAGGGATGTGGTGGGTTGGAGTTGAAATGCAGAGGGCCTTATTTAACTGATCTGAAGAACTCTGGCTGCACCGCCTGTTGCTGTCTGTCTGGTGAATGTTCATGGAGACCCGCTGATTCAAACAATATGGCCTAAGTCACCTACTTGACTAGGCAGAGAGCAAATTACCTGCTTTTCCTCTGCTGATTCACAGGTATCATCTAACCAGGCATTCTATTTCAGAACAGTGAGTTTTGGGAACATTAACATTTGTTTTATACTCACTAACCCTAATGTTCTCAGGTCAGTTCTTAGCCAGAGCTTAGAGCTTTAAGCTCTATCTGAGCTCCTTCAGTCCAATCATGTTCCCAGACTTCTCTGCCACAAATTCACGGAAGGTCCAGTGGAACACTTTGACCAATATGGCCGTCGCTAGCCTTTAAGAAAGCGGCTAACGGTGGTGGGCATTAGTTTAATCAGTTTCATCTACCGACCAATCATTTTCCACCACACGTTACCCCAAGCCCCGATCGCCACGGCGTCGTGCTGCAGTGGGACGGCAGATCGGCCGATGCCTCACCACGCTGTGTTTTGATTCGCTCAGATCAAAGATGGCGTCTGTTCCACACTCCCGTAGAAGGACACATTCCCTCCCGCAATGCCAGCGTCACGCGGAAGGCGTTCCAGACCGACAGACGTTGTGTGCTGCGGCACCGGGGATGGGGTTTCCCTCCGTTTGAGTCCAGATGTTATCTCCTCAGGGTGCCGTCTCACCTACAGGGACGAGGGCCTTAGGGAACGGGCTAGCCGCCGACTTCACTCTGGTGCCAGAGGTTGTACACGTGGCTAATTTCAGCTAGCGATCCCATATGGGTTCCATTTCAGCGTCCGTAATGAACGTTCACTCCAACAGCCGTGAACCCATCAGCACCTCTGGCTGCGGCCTGCATATGGCACCCTGTACCCTATGTAGTGCATTACTTTTCATCAGGGCCATGTGGAGCTCTTTTTAGGGTATAGGGTTTCATTTGTGCCACTGGGCTCTGCTGGCAGCATTTTTAATTGGTCTGTAAAGAAAGGGAAAATACTTCTGAACTTCCGACCCCCAGCAAATTTGACCCCTTGCGCAGTCCGAATGCCATCGGTTGCTCGGTTTCTAAACTGCTTT